>AP025040.1:31881595-31975577 GCA_036186865.1 Eustoma russellianum
ATTACATAAATTGTAATGTTAACCAGAATACCCTACTGCAAACGATGGTTGATATATAAATTTAGATGGGCTAGCAGTTACTAGGGCTGCTTCCCGGTAGCAGCAACATGAGACCCGGTACCTTTAGGGTAACTGAAGAAAGTTCATGCACATTGACCCTACCTTGACAGTAGTGTCGAAATGCAACTAGGTCTAAGTTGAGATCGTAGCTACTAAGAAATGATTTATAGTAGAATGATAGAAGCTAAGTAACCTTTTATAAACATTATGATCAAGGGATTTCAGTGAAAGATATGTTACCAAGGAATTAATAGTTTATGATTAAGATGTTGAACTTAGAGTTATCAAAATAGGTCGACGATGTTAGTCTGATTAGAGATATTGATCCATAGCGACACGTCAGGATTGATTATAATTAGAGCATTGGAATGATCAACTTTCACAAAATCTTTAGTTAAGTATTGATCCCTAAAACATCGAGTTACTTGGTTTAAATTTAGAAGGCTTGAATTGAAATAGTGTAAGTATGAACACGTGGTGGTTGCTATACATGTGGGATTTAACCATGTTAAAATTTACAGTTGAAATAACCAAGTAAAGGAGAACGATGGATCAGTAAGGTGCGCGGAAGCATGGTGAATTAGAATAACTTAAGTCGATCAATATTTAGTGTGACATGCTAGGATTGAACAATCTAATTTAATGATGTTATCATAATAGACGAAGGTTAGACTTATAAAAAACGGTACATAGGTGAATTTCCATTTGATAGTAAGGATGACTTAGAAGAATATACGAAGTATTGGACTATAAATTTCCAAGTAGCATATTGTTTTCATATAAGCACATACACCAAGATATGTTCTATATTTTAAAGGTACTTCAAAGATTTTGCTTATAAGCATTTTAACTAGTTCGTTTATTTACATAGTCCATTAACTTTACAAGACTATATTGTCTTTCCGTATTGCATATCAAGCCAATGTGATTTCGATTACCCCTGACAACACAAAAAAAAGATATATTTTAATGATAATGTTTTTGAAAAGTGATATGTTTACCTACAATATTTCAAATTTTCGTTTTCAGTTACAACAATTGTGTCGAAATGAATTTGATTTGTTGATGATCAATATTGCAAGCATTTTATTCATTAAATGTTTTAAAGTTACTTATCCGCTTGCAATGAAACCACTTAATTTTTGCGAAACAAAACGTAGCTTTCAAAATATATTTTGTTCGGAAAGAAGAAGACACTGTGCTTAAATCATTTTATAGAAAGAAATTTTTTTTACGATTGTTGTGTCTCAATTGTTTCAAAGTGATTTACTCGAAATATTTTATCATCATTTTAATAAGTAGCTTCAAAATATACATACTTCTTTTAGAACAAGAGAGATATCGTATGCAACTCGTTTTATAAAACGTGATATTGTTGAGGTTCAACTATTTTAATGTGATTTCACCTTGAGTTTTTTTTTGCGAACAAGTTATGTCATTATTTTATAAGAAGTCACGTGAAACACCGCTTTGTGAAAACAAATGTATAATCCTTGGTTTTCGTGTTTACAAAAATGGAAAAGAAGGATATACTATCAAATAATTAGAACTACATGAACTTCTTTTTGTTATGTTTGCAACTTAACAAAAAAAACAGGCCTATACACATATTTCGTATACTAGGTTATGATGATATCTCCCAAGAAGTAAGGGTATGATCATAGGGTTAGTTCGTGAGTAGATAAGAATTGATTTCGAGGACTTGATTCAGTGTTAAGGAAAAGTAATGGTTGGCCTATTGGAGGAATTAATTAACAATTGAGATTAGTTTTCTACCTAAGTAATTGTTCATATATGATTAATTTTAAGAATTCGGAATTGTAGATTACAATTGTATAAGTTGAGTGATACACGTTAAGTGTAGAAATAAGATGGTTTGAGTGATTTCAAAATAAGCAATTTGAATGCATATATATGTGTATAAACGTATACATACATAAATGTGTACATGTATGCATGATAACTTGCCATTACTTGCCTTATTTAGCTTATATATTATGTTGCCGTACTAGCGAGCCATGAAGCATTAAAGCTTACATCATATGGCAAACATTTGTTGTGTTTATACTATTTTCAGGTGCCACCATTAATGAACTAAACTAGTTCATTAAGTGAAGTACTTAGTTTAATAAACTAAGTAGTTCATTAAAGGAAGCTTCATTTGGAAAAGGCACAAAGGCAACAAGGCTAAGGAAGGAAAGTTTTCTCCTCCTCCCCATCTTTATTATACACGCCACATATACATATAAAAATATATATTTTCAGATTTTTTGAAAAAGGCACATACACATGTATTCCAACGTACTACTGACACGTTATACATTTTATGTACGTACGTTAACGTCACACCACTATACTTAACTCATATTTATGAGTATATTCAGGTCTTATATCATATGATATAAGATATAGTGATGACAAATCAAATACGACACGATAAAAGGTTCTAAACCGAAATTTGTCGTATGGGCGAATACCGAAACTTTGCCAACGTGTCACGTACTTGCCATAAATAAATGGCCAGCCCATATACATCAAAATATGATGTAAATTTCGTGCGCATGACATAATAAATAAATTTCGTGCGCATGACATAATAATCAGCCAAAAATACTTTCCATGTTGGCACACACAAATTACTCTACATTAAGGCCAAAATGTGAAGATTCCAAGTTTAATTTTGTCACATGCTAATGGTACCACTTTAAACCAGCCAAGTGCTGAGATTTAAAGTATATATTATATATATTATGTATAACATAATATATATAACATGTGCAAAAGTTGGAATTTAAATTAGAGAAAAATCAGGTAATCGATAAATATCGAAAATTCGGTTTTCTACGCACATAACATGGAACGTTTTTCTTGTACATCATGTGATACATATCTAGACACTTTTTACATATGATATACATCTTAAAGTGTTCTAGAAAATTAAATTAAGGGCTGATTGGAATATTACATGTGTGTGCATTATTTTACAAAGTTAGCAAAAATAAATTTCAGCAATTGTACATACACCTTCCAACGCACATACAGCTGATTTGGAGCGCATGTGGAGCTTTGTTGGCATATTGATTGGTCAAGGATCAATCATACATTGTTGGTGAATTAAAGAGAAAAGCTACAAATGGTAAGAATTTAAATATATCTCACTTATGTCAGATGCTGAAAATTTCAGCATGTTGAAGCAAGGCTGGCCGAATTTTGACATTAAAGGTAACATATTTTGTCATCTTTTATTAGGTGATTGATTAGAAGAAGATATGGTAAGGTTTTGAATAATATTTAAATAAATAAATGGTGATATTTCTACATATCACATGCTGAAAATTTTTCAGCATGTGTACAAGGTGTATGGCCGAATTTGAAGAGCAAATTGTGTCCAAGTTCATTTCTTAATTGGTAGAAATACTTACCATATATTGTTGATTCATTTTTATGGTGAAAATTTAAAGAAAAATGGTAATGATTTGAACTTTATCCCCATGATGCACATGCTGAATTTTCAGCATGGCAAGAGAGCTACTATGGCCGATTTTATGGATTGATTTGGAAGAATTTTATTGTCTTGCAATTTATGGTGTATCTCTTGAGTTATGGAATGATTTTATGATTGATTTTTGGCACATGGTAAAGTGTATATCTCAGATTTTTTCCATGTCATCATGATGACAATGTTGAACCAATAAGGAGGTGCCAAGTAAGCAAAGTGTAGCGCCCCGTCCCGAACCCTAGGGTCAGAACCGGTACGCCCGCCGTATTCCACTAAGGGATATACAAGGCGTCTGTACGAATCCCTGCACTTATCAAAACGACAGAGTATTCAATTGCGGAAGCGAAATATATCAATCCAAAACCCTAATTCAAAAGTAAAATCCCCAAAATCATATATAATCAACATCAAGTCAAGATCCTCTAAACGACATCGTAAAGTGCGTAAAATAAAATCTCTAAGCTAAGTCCTCAAATGAAATAATAAATAAAATAAACTTCTCTATTTCTTGATCGTCTATCTCCAGACAGTCTCTACGAGTCCCACTGAGCGCACTCTGAATCTTCTCCAACCCATAGGTAATCATATCCTGAATCGTCTGCGACAAAACAAAACAAACGGTGTGAGCGACAAAAACGTCACTCAGTAGGTACCCTGCCTGCATCGGCCCAGTGAGATCATACATGCTAGGACAGTAGTGAAATACATATACGTACTGTAATACAAAAATAGATTGTCCACGTTTTCACAAATACGTATAACGGTCAGAACTTCTTAAAACGACGTATAACGGTCATATCGTTTTAAAACAATGTATAACAGTCATAACTTCTTAAAACAATCAAGCACATAATCATGCAGAATGAGCGTGAAATGCAATGTCACATACGTGATGCATGATAAACCTACCTTCTCAGAACATTCATCTAATCGTGCAATGCATGACCCCGGGTCCTAACAGAACGGAACGGAACGGAACGGAACATATCAGATATGCGACTTACGTCTCGCATATCCTACCAGAACAGAACGGAACGGAACAGAACACACATATATGCAATGTCGTGATGCATGAATGCACAGAAATCATACACGGAATCCTTCATTTGCTTTCTCTTTTCTTCTTCTTTATCCTTTTTTTCTCTTTATTCTTTTCTTTTCCTTTGCTGCGTCACTCCCCCTTCAATTTCCTTTCTCTTTTTCTTTTTTTTTCTTACCTTACCTTTCTTACTCGGATTCCCCCTGAAATCTTTCTACTATGCCCCTGCGATTCCTCCATTTCCTTTGCAATTTCCAACCTTCCGCCATCAGCAACTCCCTCTGCCTCACGCCCACGCCCCCAGCCCCCCCCAGCCGCAACCCACCCCCCATTCACCCCCACCCTCAGCTGCACCCCCCTCAGCCCCCACCTCCAAACCGCAGCTCCCCTAACCAGCGCACCCCCTCCCTCAGCCCCCCAACCTCTCAGCCGCCCCCTGGCCAGCGCCCCCTCCCTCAGCCCCCCCTTCAACTCCGTTGTTCCTCCATCCGGCAGCACGTGGTCATAGCCCACCACCACCGGCCACGCGCCGCCCCTCCCTCAGCCCCCCATCAACTCCCTTGTTCCTCCATCCGGCAGCACGTGGTCATAGCCCACCACCACCGGCCACGCACCGCCGGCACAAACTCTCCCTCCTACGATTCCGGTATTCACACGCACATCAAAAATCAAATCTTTTTCCGAGTTTCATACGAAAATAGCATCATACATTTACATACGTATACGATCATATATACGGACATACAATTCATCACAGATACATATAATCTAATAATCAAGCATCTATACAAACACTAATACTAATGCACGATCTCGTTTTCATAGGGAAATTAAAGATTATCGTTTGCTGCATTCAACGGATGTTAAGGGGGCACCTACCTGGTAATTGAAGGCAGTTTACTATGCGTTTGAATGGATTGATCGGGTTGGTGGTGCTATTCCGAAACCGGCGGCCTTGAGGGTTGAAGCAAGAAGACGTTTTTTTCTTTTCTTCTTGGGGGCGGCTGCACGCGTTGTTTGGGAGGGAGAGGATTATTCACGTGATTAAATAGAAATTTGATTAGGGTTTAGGGAAAATTTGATAATCGAATTAGGTTTTCTAATTAATTAGGCGCAATTGGCCTTTTTGCCCTTATTTAAAAAAGCAAGATATAACATTCTCCCCCCTTACAAAAAGTTTCGTCCTCGAAACTTGTGTGTTATGTAATCAATAACTTAGTATAGTCCTACATAATTCAATTTCCTAGATCATGACCGAACTTAGTATCCCTTGCATATTTCGGTATGTTACCTATTTCACTTCCTCGATACAAGACTAAGTCCTCAAATCATTCAGTGTGTATATTTACAATGAAATCTTTAAACCCATTGTACTCTCTTGACATATCGTAACCTATTCTTTCTATAGTTCTTGAACCAGCCTTAAGGGTATCGTCATTATACTGACTTTATAACTTAATCGTTGGTCTAAATCATACTTATATTTGCTATCATGAGCAACCCTCTAAAATCTTTAACTTAACGCCTTGTTCACAAGACTCATTCCTGAAGCTGTATGTATTTTTCGAAATATATTGCACTATAGTACGATTTAATTTAGTCATCACTAGCATCCCACAAGATGATCTAGTCCTTATAGGGTTCAATCCTTAATTCTCTATAATTAGTGCTTACAAACTTCCACTTATACCACTTGACGTGTATCATTCAACTTATTGCAATCTACAATACCGGATTCTTAAATTTATCACATATGATCCATCCCCTAGATAATTAACCATACTAACATCCCTTGTGCATGCCAATATTGTAACCGTTACCCTTCCTTAACACAACCAAGTCTTCAAAATCAGCTCTTATATACTTACAAACTAGCTCTATGATCATGCTCTTAATTTCTCAGAGATATCGTCAGCAGCCTAGTATACGAAATATGTGTATGGGCATATCTTTCTTCAAGTTAAAAGAAAAGTAGCTTACGTAACTATAATTTTGAATATAGCTTCAACTATTTAAAATATTGAACCTTCTAATTTTTGTAAACACAAAACTCAAGGTATACTAGATTTGTTTTCGCAACGCGATATCTCAAATGACCATTTTAAAAACGATAATATTACTTTTTCGCAAGGCATTTTGGTAAAATTGCGTTAAAACAGTTGAAAACTTAATAATGTAAGGTTTTATGAAACGATTTGAATATAGTACCTTCCGTTTTCAAAGACAGGTATATATTTTGAAAGCTATTTTTTTTGGCTTCACAAAAGTTAAGTAAGTTCATCGCAAGGGGATAAATAAGTTCGAAAACATTTAAACGGTTAAACTGCTTGCGATATCGATAGTCGTCAAATTAAATTAATTTTGACTAAAAAAATAGATATAACAAAAAGAGAAATTGAAAATACTCGGTAAGAAGCACATCGCTTTTGCAAGAACATAAATGTTTTAAAAGTTTTCCCTTTTCAAGGTCGTCAAAAGAATTGAAATTTTATTATATTGATTTACAAGTACGGAAAAAAAGAAAAGAAAAAAATTAGCCTCGTAAAGTTTCATATGTTATATAAAGAAATGAGACTCAATAAAGTATTTCGAAAATAAAATGTCTTTTGAAATCCGTGTAAAATATAGGTATAACTCGATGTACGTGTTTATATAAAGTACTTATCTGCTAAAGAACTAATAGTCCAACATTTCGTATAATTTCTATAATCCATCTTTATTTTCCAAAGAACGATCCGTTCTATGTATCGTTTCTTATAAGTCTAACTTTCGTCTACTATGATAAATTCCATAAATTATCCAATCCTAGCATGGCACACAAAATATTATCGACTTAAGGTGTTCTAATTCACCATGCTTCCGCGCGCCATACTGAACCACTGTATTTCTTTACTTGGTTATTTGAACCGCTAATTATCCTAGTTAAATCTCACCTGAACAAGCAACCACTACCGGTTCGTGCTTACTCTATTTCAGTTCAAGCCTACTAGATTCAACCCAAATGTTGCGATGTCAACACTTAACCCACAATTTGTAATGATATAGTATTCCAGGGCACATACTATAGTCGATTCTCGCATATTGTTCAATACCTCTAATAAGACTAATATCGTCGACCTATCTTGATTACCCTACATTCAACATCTTAACCTTAGACTAATTCTTTTTTACAATATCATTAACTAAACTCTACTGATTATAACGCTAATCGTTATTTAGTTTCTATCATTCTACTAAAAATCATCTCTTAGTATTTATTATACTATTATGATTCATTTCTTAGTAGATATGGTTCCAACTTAGACCTAAACCTGCTCTGATGTTACCGTCCAAGTAGGGATAGGGACCCGCTTTACTTTACCCTAATGGTGTACCATGTTGCAGTTATGGTAAGGCAGCCGAGTTACTGCCTGACCCATTAATATGTCAACTATCGTTTGTAGTAGGGTATTCTGACTAACGTCATCATTTATTTAAATCAATTATGTAGTATTAGACTAGGGTTACTAAGATCATAGCTTAGAGAGTTATGATCAACCTTACATAAGGGAGAATCGTATGAGATATCCTAGGTATACGTGTTTCAAAACCGATCGACTTCCTATGTTCAGGATCATAACTTATTTCTAGGATCGTTCTTAGTATCATCATTTCTTAAGTCTAAGATCACGTCTTATTTCCAAATCATAATTAGTACATAATCAACACTTGTTACTACATCAGAACTCATGTCTAGAGTCAGCTCGTAATCGAGATCGTTACTTATGTCTAAAATCGTAACTTATGTTCAGGATCATTACTTATAACTGAGATCAGTACCTATGCCCATGATCATCGCTTATGTTTAAATCATCACTTATGTCTAAAATTGAAACTTAGAGGCAAAATCGTAACCTATTTTCTAATATCATGGCCTAATTCTACATTTCCGCCCGTGTATACCATGCTCTGAAGATCGTACTGTCATCAGTAATACCTCTTGAACTCATTCTGAAATTAGATCCAAATGATTGGCGGTGTCAGTTGTGCTGCACCACCACTCCTCTACATCCGTTTTAGAAGAGTCTCAAGTCCGAGTGCGGTGGTGGTGGAGCCTGTGGCTACTGATGTGGTTGCGCCATAGCTTGGGCCATGACCCGTAGTGCGTCGGTCAGGGCGTGGGGAAGCACGACCTGCGGTGGACCCCCATTCTCAGAGTGTTTCCTAGTGTCATTCCTACCGTTCTCTTATCGGCAGCATGTTTGCTACGACAAGGAAATTTTTCAGTTTTGGTCAAGGACATTTCAGGAAATGTATAATTAAACTTAAGAAATAGCAAACAGTCAAATACATATAAATAAAACGAAAATAGAACCCAACCATGCCCCAGTCCGATCATCAGTTAGTCTAAATCAAACCTATTCTAAGATCAAACTTAGTCTCGGATCATAGCTTACGTCTAGAATCAAACTTAGTCTCAGTTCACAGCTTATGTCTAGAATCAAACTTAGTCTAAGATCAACTTACATCTACGATCGAAACTTAAGTCTATAGTCATCTCTTACGTCTAAGATCATTTCTTAATTCTACGTTCCGCAGTAGATCTAGAGCCTCGGCTCTGATACCACCTGTAGCGCCCCGTCCCGAACCCTAGGGTCAAAACTGGTACGCCCGTCGTATTCCACTAAGGGATATACAAGGCGTCTGTACGAATCCCTGCACTTATCAAAACGACAGAGTATTCAATTACGGAAGCGAAATATATCAATCCAAAACCCTAATTCAAAAGTAAAATCCCCAAAATCATATATAATCAACATCAAGTCAAGATCCTCTAAACGACATCGTAAAGTGCGTAAAATAAAATCTCTAAGCTAAGTCCTCAAATGAAATAATAAATAAAATAAACTTCTCTATTTCTTGATCGTCTATCTCCAGACAGTCTCTACGAGTCCCACTGAGCGCACTCTGAATCTTCTCCAACCCATGGGTAATCATATCCTGAATCGTCTGCGACAAAACAAAACGAACAGTGTGAGCGACAAAAACGTCACTCATTAGGTACCCTGCCTGCATCGGCCCAGTGAGATCATACATGCTAGGACAGTAGTGAAATACATATACGTACTGTAATACAAAAATAGATTGTCCACGTTTTCACAAATACGTATAACGGTCAGAACTTCTTAAAACGACGTATAACGGTCATATCGTTTTAAAACAATGTATAACGGTCATAACTTCTTAAAACAATCAAGCACATAATCATGCAGAATGAGCGTGAAATGCAATGTCACATACGTGATGCATGATAAACCTACCTTCTCAGAACATTCATCTAATCGTGCAATGCATGACCCCGGGTCCTAACAGAACGGAACGGAACGGAACGGAACATATCAGATATGCGACTTACGTCTCGCATATCCTACCAGAACAGAACGGAACGGAACAGAACACACATATATGCAATGTCGTGATGCATGAATGCACAGAAATCATACACGGAATCCTTCATTTGCTTTCTCTTTTCTTCTTCTTTATCCTTTTTTTTCTTTATTCTTTTCTTTTCCTTTGCTGCGTCACTCCCCCTTCAATTTCCTTTCTCTTTTTCTTTTTTTTTCTTACCTTACCTTTCTTACTCGGATTCCCCCTGAAATCTTTCTACTATGCCCCTGCGATTCCTCCATTTCCTTTGCAATTTCCAACCTTCCGCCATCAGCAACTCCCTCTGCCTCACGCCCACGCCCCCAGCCCCCCCCAGCCGCCACCCACCCCCCATTCACCCCCACCCTCAGCTGCACCCCCCCTCAGCCCCCACCTCCAAACCGCAGCTCCCCTAACCAGCGCACCCCCTCCCTCTGCCCCCCAACCTCTCAGCCGCCCCCTGGCCAGCGCCCCCTCCCTCAGCCCCCCCCTTCAACTCCCTTGTTCCTCCATCCGGCAGCACGTGGTCATAGCCCACCACCACCGGCCACGCGCCGCCCCTCCCTCAGCCCCCCATCAACTCCCTTGTTCCTCCATCCGGCAGCACGTGGTCATAGCCCACCACCACCGGCCACGCACCGCCGGCACAAACTCTCCCTCCTACGATTCCGGTATTCACACGCACATCAAAAATCAAATCTTTTTCCGAGTTTCATACGAAAATAGCATCATACATTTACATACGTATACGATCATATATACGGACATACAATTCATCACAGATACATATAATCTAATAATCAAGCATCTATACAAACACTAATACTAATGCACGATCTCGTTTTCATAGGGAAATTCAAGATTATCGTTTGCTGCATTCAACGGATGTTAAGGGGGCACCTACCTGGTAATTGAAGGCAGTTTACTATGCGTTTGAATGGATTGATCGGGTTGGTGGTGCTATTCCGAAACCGGCGGCCTTGAGGGTTGAAGCAAGAAGACGTTTTTTTCTTTTCTTCTTGGGGGCGGCTGCACGCGTTGTTTGGGAGGGAGAGGATTATTCACGTGATTAAATAGAAATTTGATTAGGGTTTAGGGAAAATTTGATAATCGAATTAGGTTTTCTAATTAATTAGGCGCAATTGGCCTTTTTGCCCTTATTTAAAAAAGCAAGATATAACACAAAGACTAAATGATGATCCAATAGGAAGATGCCAAGTAAGCAAGGCATTGTCACAATGATGTCTTACACTCTCTCAAGGACTTAAAAGATAATTTTCAAGAGGGAGACATGCCATAGGGGGGACGGCTGCAAGCTTAAAAAGGAAAAGAAGAGAGCAAACAAATACAACAACAAGATTGCATTTCAAAGAGATCAAAAAGCCTAGCTCTTCTTCTCCTACATCTTTTTTCTTTCTCTTTTCTTGTAAAGCGTATTGTTTTCATATCTTTCAATCTTGAATAGGCTTGAGATAAACCACCATTCATATATCTTTGTAAAAGATTGATCAAGGTGTGATCAATCTTCATTCTAGCAAGGTGGTGGTGTTCGTGTGAATTGTACTCGTCATACAAGGTTTGTAAAGGGTTGGAGTTAGGTGTAACTCTATCAACCCTGCGGTAAGGTGTACTGCGTGTGTGTGATTAGTGTGAACCAAGGAAGGTGTTCCTTGAAGACTGGAGTAGGTTGTTTATAACCGAACCAGTATAAAATTCTTGGTACCATTTACTTTCTGCATTTACTTTTCAGTTACTGCACTGATTATCCTTCTTGTTCGCATTCGTAAAAATAGTTAACGAATTTCAAAAATCACAAAAATTTTCAGAAAGATACTCACACGTTCTAGGGTTATTTTGGCACAAGTTTCAACCCTTTTGGACAAGTATAAGTCAATCAAACATCAAAAGTTCTGAGACTAGTGCAGTCTGATTTTCAGACTTGCAAAGGTTGAGACTTTGATTGTAGTTGACCTACTTCCCAAAAGAATTTTCCAAAACTGTTTCAACCCATTTAAATATAGTATATAAGGAGTTAGTGGTCAAATTTTCAGAGCATTTTCACGTTCACACAAATAGGAATTAATTTTTCAAAACCATCTAGCGGTTCTGGCAGATTTACACAATCTGATTACCAACGGTTTTTGAAGGGGTTACAGGTTGAATTTTAATTTGAAATTTTTAGGGGACCCTCATAACATCTGAGGCTAAGTTCTCTCAAACTTTTATAATTTTTGGAGACCTCTAACCTAGTTTTAAAAACGTTTTAAAACTGGTCCTGAAAACAGAATCTATTTTCAGAACTTGAATTGTTCAAGTTTAAAGAAATTTTAAAAACCACACTTTCCGCACCATCTATTCAACCCCCCCCCCTTCTAGTGGTACCTTGCAGATCCTACAAGTGGTATTAGAGCGCAGGAATACTCACTTCAAGGAATCCAACGATTCAGTGAGATGGCATCCACAAATCTCAAAACTGAGCAAGAAGGCTTTTACTACGTAGGAAAAGGTGCAGAAAGTCCTACGAAGCCTTCCTTCTGAATGAGACCCAAAAGTGACCGCAATAGAAGAGAGCAAGGAAACTAAATCAATAAAGATGGAAGAACTAATCGGATCACTTAAAGTTTATGAAAATAAACTCATCATACGGAAATCGGAATCATCTAAACAAGGTAAAGCTATTGCTTTTAAATCAAATGAATACGTCTCCCGTCCCTCCGATCACGTAGATGATAGTGATTCCGAATCGGAAAATGATGACCTAATTCTATTGGCTAAAGGACTAAGAAAATTTATGAGAAGGTCATTTAGAAACAAAAACAAGGGCATTACAACTAAGAGAAATAAGAACAAGTCAAACGATAAAGATGTTAAATGTTATGAATGTGGCAAACTCGGACACTTATCATATGACTGCCCAAATAAAGAAAAGCAAACTACTAAATACCCTGACAAGGAGCGGAACAAAAATAGACTCGTCTCAGAACCCAAACAAAGGAAACGTGCTCTAAAGGCCTCCACCTGGAGTGATTCATCAGATTCTGAAACTGAGACCGAAGAAGAGACCGCACAAGTATGCTTTGCATCCAAACCATCTAATGAGGTATCATCTGATTCTGACTCTGACTCTGAACCTTCTTATGATGATCTTTTTAGTCAGTATCTAGAATTGCATAAATTCACTAAGACTCTCGCTAAAGAAAAGAAACGATTAATTGAAGACAAGAAACTGTTAGAATCTTCTAACGAGAATCTTGTCGCTCAATTAAGCGATTCAAAGAAAGAGTCATCATGCGTCATCACTGCATTAAAGACTGAGATTTCATCATTAACCACTCAAAATAATGAAATGAAATCCGAGATTTCAAATTTGAAATCAAGGAATACAGATTTAGAGAAAATGATGAAACAGTTTGATACAGGGTCCAACATGCTGCATCGCATCATATTATCACAAAAGCATGACAGCGACAAAACTGGACTGGGATACGTTGATACTAACGAAGTATCAACCAAACCAACCAAGTTTGTTGTGTCTAAGAAAGTAGACACCCCTAAGCCGCAAGTGGCGTCTAAGATGACGCAGAAAACGCCCCCTTCCTCACGCCCCATCTCTTCATATCATGTGAAATATAACTTTGTACCTTATCGATATGAAAAGAAGAGAATAATGCATACACGGAATTCATATCATCCACGCACTACGCACACACACACAAGGACATATCAAAAACGTCCTTCATTTAATGAGTATAAGAGAGTCCTTGGGCAAAGGCCCAAAGTGCATGCACCACATGTTTATTATATCGCACCTTCATCTACATTCTTGCCATTTGATAGACCGAGAAGGATCACCCAAGTATGGGTACCGAAAGGTACCTTTACCAAAAGGTGATTAACTAACTCGAAAGGACCCAAAATTAAAAGGGTAGCTAAATCACTTTTTCACATTGCAGGGAGACCACACTTCGAAAGACACATCAATAAAGTGGTTCCTTGACAGTGGTTGCTCGAGGCACATGACGGGTGACCCGAGCTTGTTCTCCAAATTAAAGAAGGTCACAAAAGGCGGATCCGTGACCTTTGGAGACAACAATGAAGGCAAGATCATTGGAAAAGGTACGATTGGTAATCCGAACACACTCCAAATCTCCAACGTATTTTTGGTAAGCAACTTATCCTACAATCTTCTTAGCATTTCTCAATTTGTTGACAATGGTTTTAATGTGTGTTTTACTCACCCTTATTGCAACATAATAAATAAAAATGGAGAAACCGTTTTAAAAGGAAAACGAGAAGGCAATATTTTTACGCTATCTATGGATGATGTAGTAGACGCTAAAGTTAAGTGTTTTATGTCAAATGAACCCAATGTGAATTTATGGCATAGACGTTTAGGACACATTGGCATTTCCACACTAGAAAAACTTCAACGAAAGAACCTAGTACGGGGATTGCCTACGCTTGATTTAGACAACTTTCAGTTGTGTGAATCTTGCATAAAAGGCAAACAAACACGTGAGTCACTTAAGCTGAAAAATGAAATAAGCACGACTAGAATATTAGAACTATTGCATATCGATTTGTTTGGTCCTAGTCGCACTACAAGCCTTGGTGGGCGTCACTATGCATGCGTAATTGTTGATGACTTTTCTCGTTACACTTGGACTTTATTTCTTGCACATAAGGATGATAGCGCCGTTGAGATTGCTAAATTAATTAAACAACTTGAAAATCAATACGGTGTAAATGTGAAAAGGATAAGAAGCGATAGAGGCGGTGAGTTTAAAAACAAAGAGATGATTTCGTTTTGTGAAGAAAAAGGAATTAAACATGAGTTTTCGCCACCTAGAACTCCACAACTAAATGGAGTAGTAGAAAGAAAGAATCGTACATTACAAGAAATCGCTAGAACTATGCTTTGCGAAAATAAATTGCCTAGATTTCTGTGGGCGGAAGCCGTAAATTGTGCATGCTATATTGTAAATCGCCTATCTATAAGAAAGAAAATAAACAAGACGCCTTATGAGATTTTGAATGATAGCATGCCTAAGATTGACTATTTTCGTGTGTTTGGATGCAAATGTTTTGTCTTGAATACAAAAGATAATTTAGATAAATTTGAATCCAAATCAATTGAGTGCATTTTTGTTGGATATTCTATAAATTCAAAGGCATATAGATGTTATGATCCTCTCACTAGACAAATTATAGAATCTATTCATGTTAAATTCAATGAATTTGGTGAGATTGATAAAGATAAGGAATATGACGATGATTTTGAATTGAAACCCGTTTTGAATGAAGATAATGATTCTTTTGATATGCATGATATGAATGAGACACTAGAAATGCATGATCATATAGAAATGCATGATAACTTAGAAAATAATCAACCAAGATGGCATAGAGATCACCCACATGATCTCATCATAGGCGACCTCACTCACGGTGTGCGACCACGTAGAAGAATCACTTCGGATGAAATAAATGAATTTCATGCTATGATTTCTGAAATTGAGCCCAAAAATGTGCATGATGCTTTGAGTGATTCATCTTGGATTGATGCTATGCATGACGAACTTAATCAATTCGTTAGAAATGATGTATGGGATTTAGTGCCACGACCACAAGATAAGACTATTATAAGCACAAAGTGGGTATTTAGGAATAAAATGAATGAAGAAGGAAAGGTTGTTAGAAATAAAGTGAGACTTGTTGCACAAGGATATAATCAAGAAGAAGGAATTGACTATGATGAAACATTCGCACCCGTAGCACGTTTAGAAGCTATACGACTCTTACTTGCTATTGCTTGCATGAAAGATTTTAAATTATATCAAATGGATGTAAAAAGTGCTTTCCTAAACGGATTCATACAAGAAGAAGTATACGTGAAGCAACCACCCGGTTTTGAAGATTTGAAACATCCTCACGTGTACAAACTAAAGAAGGCACTATATGACCTAAAGCAAGCACCGAGAGCATGGTATGATCGTTTTGCTACTTTCCTTTTAGAAAATAATTTTAAACGTGGTACTATAGATAGTACACTATTTTTGAAACAAGAAAAATCAGATTTACTTATTATTCAAATCTACGTAGATGACATTATTTTTGGCTCTACCTCACATAGACTTGTTAAAGATTTTGAAAACTGCATGAAATCTGAATTTGAAATGTCTATGGTTGGTGAACTTAATTATTTTCTTGGCTTGCAGATTAAGCAAACGAGTAAAGGAATTCATATAAGCCAAGCGAAATATGTTAATGACATGATCAAAAAGTTTAATTTTGAAAATTTGAAACCATCCCCCACCCCTATGAGTGTCACTACTAAATTAGACAAAGACGAACTTGGTAAAGACGTTGATAATGGATTATATCGATCTATGATAGGTTCTTTGCTATATTTAACTGCTAGTAGGCCTGACATCATGTTTAGTGTATGCATGTGTGATCGTTTTCAAAGTCAACCTAAGGTGTCACACTTAAATGCGGTAAAAAGAATATTCCGTTATATTAAGCACACGCCCACCTTAGGTATTTGGTAAGATAAGGATTCTACATTTGACTTACATGCTTACACTGATGCAGATTATGGCGGCTGCAAAATAGATAGAAAAAGCACGAGCGGAACTTGCCAATTTATAGGAAATTCCCTTATTTCATGGTTTTCCAAAAAGCAAGCAAGTGTTGCTTTGTCCACTACGGAGGCTGAGTACATGGCTCTTAGCCTTTGTTGCACACAATTGTTGTGGATAAAACAACAACTTTCGGACTTTGGAATTACCGTAAATAAAATTCCTATATATTGTGATAGTATGAGTGCAATAAATTTGTCTAAGAATCCTGTGTTACATTCTAAGGCTAAGCATATAGAAGTACGATATCACTTTCTTCGTGATCACGTTAACAATGGAAATATTGTCATAGATCACGTACGCACAGAAGCACAAGTAGCGGATATATTTACAAAGGCCTTAAATCAAGCCACATATGAATCTCTTCGTTCTAAATTAGGCATGATTCCCGTTGATATAATTTGATTTGACATTATTTGATTTACTTTCCTTTTTGACAGGAATCTTTTGATTTACTTTCTAAAATAAAGGGGGAGAGAAAAGCATGATTTAAGGGGGAGAGAGACACTGATTGATATTAATTGATACTAATTGATCTTAATTGCACAAATCAAGGGGGAGCCGATTTTGAAATTCGAAATTCAAATTTCAAATTTGTGCATGGTTCAAGGGGGAGAGATAGTATTTAAATCATGTACACAAGTTATTTTGAAAATCATCAAAAGGGGGAGATTGTAGAAATAAGAGGGTTCGAGTGATTTCAAAATAAGCAATTTGAATGCATATATATGTGTATAAGCGTATACATACATAAATGTGTACATGTATGCATGATAACTTGCCATTACTTGCCTTATTTAGCTTATATATTATGTTGCCGTACTAGCGAGCCATGAAGCATTAAAGCTTACATCATATGGCAAACATTTGTTGTGTTTATACTATTTTCAGGTGCCACCATTAATGAACTAAACTAGTTCATTAAGTGAAGTACTTAGTTTAATAAACTAAGTAGTTCATTAAAGGAAGCTTCATTTGGAAAAGGCACAAAGGCAACAAGGCTAAGGAAGGAAAGTTTTCTCCTCCTCCCCATCTTTATTATACACGCCACATATACATATAAAAATATATATTTTCAGATTTTTTGAAAAAGGCACATACACATGTATTCCAACGTACTACTGACACGTTATACATTTTATGTACGTACGTTAACGTCACACCACTACACTTAACTCATATTTATGAGTATATACAAGTCTTATATCATATGATATAAGATATAGTGATGACAAATCAAATACGACACGATAAAAGGTTCTAAACCGAAATTTGTCGTATCGGGCGAATACCGAAACTTCGCCAACGTGTCACGTACTTGCCATAAATAAATGGCCAGCCCATATACATCAAAATATGATGTAAATTTCGTGCACATGACATAATAATCAGCCAAAAATACTTTCCATGTTGGCACACACAAATTACTCTACATTAAGGCCAAAATGTGAAGATTCCAAGTTTAATTTTGTCACATGCTAATGGTACCACTTTAAACCAGCCAAGTGCTGAGATTTAAAGTATATATTATATATATTATGTATAACATAATATATATAACATGTGAAAAAGTTGGAATTATAAATTAGAGAAAAATCGGGTAATCGATAAATATCGAAAATTCGGTTTTCTACGCACATAACATGGAACGTTTTTCTTGTACATCATGTGATACGTATCTAAACACTTTTTACATATGATATACATCTTAAAGTGTTCTAGAAAATTAAATTAAGGGCTGATTGGAATATTACATGTGTGTGCATTATTTTACAAAGTTAGCAAAAATAAATTTCAGCAATTGTACATACACCTTCCAACGCACATACAGCTGATTTGGAGCGCATGTGGAGCTTTGTTGGCATATTGATTGGTCAAGGATCAATCATACATTGTTGGTGAATTAAAGAGAAAAGCTACAAATGGTAAGAATTTAAATATATCTCACTTATGTCACATGCTGAAAATTTCAGCATGTTGAAGCAAGGCTGGCCGAATTTTGACATTAAAGGTAACATATTTTGTCATCTTTTATTAGGTGATTGATTAGAAGAAGATATGGTAAGGTTTTGAATAATATTTAAATAAATAAATGGTGATATTTCTACATATCACATGCTGAAAATTTTTCAGCATGTGTACAAGGTGTATGGCCGAATTTGAAGAGCAAATTGTGTCCAAGTTCATTTCTTAATTGGTAGCAATACTTACCATATATTGTTGATTCATTTTTATGGTGAAAAGTTAAAGAAAAATGGTAATGATTTGAACTTTATCCCCATGATGCACATGCTGAATTTTCAGCATGGCAAGAGAGCTACTATGGCCGATTTTATGGATTGATTTGGAAGAATTTTATTGTCTTGCAATTTATGGTGTATCTCTTGAGTTATGGAATGATTTTATGATTGATTTTTGGCACATGGTAAAGTGTATATCTCAGATTTTTTCCATGTCATCATGATGACAATGTTGAACCAATAAGGAGGTGCCAAGTAAGCAAAGACTAAATGATGATCCAATAGGAAGATGCCAAGTAAGCAAGGCATTGTCACAATGATGTCTTACACTCTCTCAAGGACTTAAAAGATAATTTTTAAGAGGGAGACATGCCATAGGGGGACGGCTGCAAGCTTAAAAAGGAAAAGAAGAGAGCAAACAAATACAACAACAAGATTGCAATTCAAAGAGATCAAAAAGCCTAGCTCTTCTTCTCCTACATCTTCTTTCTTTCTCTTTTCTTGTAAAGCCTATTGTTTTCATATCTTTCAATCTTGAATAGGCTTGAGATAAACCACCATTCATATATCTTTGTAAAAGATTGATCAAGGTGTGATCAATCTTCATTCTAGCAAGGTGGTGGTGTTCGTGTGAATTGTACTCGTCATACAAGGTTTGTAAAGGGTTGGAGTTAGGTGTAACTCTATCAACCCTGCGGTAAGGTGTACTGCGTGTGTGTGATTAGTGTGAACCAAGGAAGGTGTTCCTTGAAGACTGGAGTAGGTTTTTTATAACCGAACCAGTATAAAATTCTTGGTGCCATTTACTTTCTGCATTTACTTTTCAGTTACTGCACTGATTATCCTTCTTGTTCGCATTCGTAAAAATAGTTAACGAATTTCAAAAATCACGAAAGTTTCCAGAAAGATACTCACACGTTCTAGGGTTATTTTGGCACAAGTTTCAACCCTTTTGGACAAGTATGAGTCAATCAAACATCAAACGTTCTGAGACTAGTGCAGTCTGATTTTCAGACTTGCAAAGGTTGAGACTTTGATTGTAGTTGACCTACTTCCCAAAAGAATTTTCCAAAACTGTTTCAACCCATTTAAATATAGTATATAAGGAGTTAGTGGTCAAATTTTCAGAGCATTTGCACGTTCACACAAATAGGAATTAATTTTTCAAAACCATCTACCGGTTCTGGCAGATTTACACAATCTGATTACCAACGGTTTTTGAAGGGGTTACAGGTTGAATTTTAATTTGAAATTTTTAGGGGACCCTCATAACATCTGAGGCTAAGTTCTCTCAAAATTTCATAATTTTTGGAGACCTCTAACCTAGTTTTAAAAACGTTTTAAAACTGGTCCTGAAAACAGAATCTGTTTTCAGAACTTGAATTGTTCAAGTTTAAAGAAATTTTAAAAACCACACTTTCCGCACCATCTATTCAACCCCACCCCCTTCTAGTGGTGCCTTGTAGATCCTACATTAAGTGCCGCGAGCAGAGTTCGAAGGCTTAACGACCTAAAAGTGAGATTGATACGATGACAATCGTGACTTATAGTGGATTAAATAGAACCGCACTAAGTTATTGATCACGTAAACCACAAGTTTCGAAGACGAAAATTTTTGTAAGAGGGGTAGATTGTTATAACCGTGCATTAAACTAAAAAAAAGATGGAAATTTATAGAAATAATTCATTTAATGTATTTTGTAAAATAAAAAAATAAAATAAAAATAACATATTTGCACAAAAAAAACGAAAAAAATCATTGTTGGAGGTTTGGTCAAACCCCATTATCCTCTCTCCACACATCATGGCCCAAATATCTCCCTCACCCCCTCATTTTCAGCCACACCCCCTTCTTATAAAAAGAATATTTTACCTTCTCCCTCACAAGCCTCTGCCGAGATGCCACCATATACAAAAAAAAAATATATTCCCCCTCCCCCTGTGCAGTCGAAAGAAGGTGTGGAGAAAGAAGAGATTTCTTCAATTCAACTCAATCCCAACTCAATTGTACAATATAGTGTAATTCATCGGGTAAGTAATCTTGATGTATTTACTATGATTTTGGCAACTATATGTTTATATTTTCGATACTAACATGGATCATGCATTTGTACATTGTTGGATGAATATATGTATATATGTGTGTGTGTGTGTGTGCGTGTGTGTGTGTATATATATATATATATATATATATATATATATATATACGCCCGCTGATTGTGTATATATATGTATTGCAAATTGGAGTTTCGGGTGATACATGACAGTGACTGAATTGGGCATAACATGGAAACTGAGAATTGATTTTCGAGTCCTTATAAACATAGACATATTAAACTATTTGTAGAATGGTATACATGTTATGCATAATTTTCTTGGTATGGATGGTACTGCCGAAATATTAATTGGGGGGGCAGTGGTTGATTTTGTTT
This sequence comes from Eustoma russellianum, assembly GCA_036186865.1. Taxonomy (NCBI): domain Eukaryota; kingdom Viridiplantae; phylum Streptophyta; class Magnoliopsida; order Gentianales; family Gentianaceae; genus Eustoma; species Eustoma russellianum. The sequence goes on from AP025040.1 coordinate 31,902,913, forward strand.
TGTTTATATAAAATATAGTGGGGTGGGATTTTATATATGTATGCATAGCATTTTAAATGTGTTAATATTGGTTTAGCAAATGCTAAGTATATGTGAGAAAATTTTGTTGTATCATGTTATGTTCAGCAACTGTTATAGTCATATTAACATATATTGTGACTAAACAAAACAATTTCTTATTAAGTAAAAAATTGTAAGTAAATATTGTCTATGCATCATAACGCTTGCACAAAGTTTATAGATGCGTATGTGCCGTAATTATGTATTGGTTAATTAAATGTATATGAACATGATAATCTCTGTGAAGTTGTTGATGCTGAAGAAATTTGAGAGGATAGCGGCCAAACGTGTGGGTTTATTTAAAATATTATATGAAGATAATATATAGGTACATATATTTTGGGTTGGACCAATTTTAAAAAAAAATAGATGCACATATTATATGGATTATGAGTTGCTGCCGGAAAAGAAAAGAGTGGACAGTACGCTAAAAAAATAGAAAGGTATGAACTAATTATTTTAAGTAATTCAAATTAACTTTTATTAATAGTATTGATTTTATACTACAATTGTTTAGATTCAAGGCTAGAAGAGACGGAAGTGAATACTGGATTCAAGGTAAGTGGTCTATCTATGCTCGTTATATTGTCATGCATCAGAGGTAAATAGTGTATTTGTGCTCGTCATGTTGTCATGCATCAAATGCAAGTGGTCTATTTATGTTCGTTATGTTTATCATGCATCAGTGTGTTATTGTTGCATATCTGTAATTGAATTTCCTCTATATGTGAATTGTGTGAATATGTGGTATATGTATCTACATGTGAACTGTGTGTATGTATGAGTGTGGATACACCAGATTAAAGGAAGATGAGAAGAACAGAAATGAGAATGAAAATGAAAGTGAGATGAAAAAAAAAGAGTCAGGCCAGGCAGACCATCGAGCTGGGCCGAATGGTCAACGGGCCGGTTGCGGTGGCAGGCCTCGACCCAGAACCTGATATAAATGTTACTTAATTAATAGTAATAATTATAGGAAAATATAAATAAATATCAGAAAAATTAGAGATAAATTCCAGAAATAATTGAACCTAGATTTGAGTGCCGGAGGATGGTGAGGATGGGCCAGGGGCCTCAGACGATTGTGTTGTTTGCATTCATGGCACGTGCATTGCATGATGGCGGGTCGTGACGTACGGGTCACGGGCGCTCAGGATGATGTACGGTGGCGAGGCAACGACACTTAGGATGGTGTGCGGTGGCGCAGCCACGCACACTCAGTATGGTGACTGTGGGGTGTACGACCTACAGCCACTCAGTTAGGACCCGAGTTCATGCATTGCATGGTGGAGATATCGGCATTCCGTGTGACATGACTTCGTTGCATGTGACATGCATAATAGGACATGCATCATGAAGTTGCGCATTATTATGTGGAGTGACTTACTTTCTGCGGCTTATCTACTTCGTTGGTATACATTGTCTTTTTCTTTGTTTATATGATTATTTGTTTGTGAGCATGCATCACGGTAATTGAGATTGGGCTGATGAGTTATTTATTTTGTGTTTTTGAAGTGTTAACTGTTAAGATAATTAAGTGAAATTATTGTGGACTAAGGACATGTATGTTAACTGTAAATGTTATTTGTATTTGTTTCTGCATGTATGGTTCCTATAACAAGTATAAGTAGGTTGCTTACTGAGCCCGTTGATTTTGGCTCACACCACCACTCACCAGTTTTGCAGGCATGAGAAATTAGGGTATGCTTAATCAGGAGTTGGTATACCGTGGAAGATCGAGACGAGAGGTTTCGAAACTAAGGATATTCAGAAAAGACTTTCGAGAATTGGATGAGACAGTTATTTCGATATTCGAGGTTATGTATTTTCGAGATTAGTGGTTACATACATTTGACTATTTTGTTGATTAGAAATTCTTAGACATTGTATTAATGATGATGATCATTTTATCGAGGATTTTAGCAATGACTTCCGCTGACATCAATTTGCGTTATTATGATGACATGTAGTTGATTTGTATCGACGCCTTGTATTCTCCTTAGTGAGATACGGCGGGTACACCGTTTCCGATGCTAGGGTTTGGGAGCGGGGCGCTTCACTATCACCCCTTCTCTTTTCTTTTCCACTCTGTTTTTCAAATATGCTTATGATCTTTTAAATCTCTACTGTGCACAAATTGCTGATAATGTCAGGTTAGACTTGAGCTAAACTTTGTAGGTGGTAAAAGCAAAAAGGGTGTAAGGAATTCGAACTGGTAAAGGTCATTGCACTGATTGATGACAACCAACCAGCGTTCCAATCCTATCCCCTCTATGTGAGCATGTGGTAAAATTTTTTAAGAAAAAAAAAAGAGAGAAAAATGGGGTCAAAGCCAGTTTAGGGACAAAAGATGATCAAACCTTGATATAATCCTGAACTTCTTTATGTTCTGGTTTTGTTTGTTTGTTTGAATTAGACTAACCCGCTATGCTTAAGTCCTGGACCTTGTGTGCAGTGTTGCGATATTCTGAGGATCAGCTTTGTGAATAAACTAAACTTATTAAATTCAAGCATGAAACTTAGATTATAAATTTTGGTTGCCAAAGAATGTTTACATCATTTGAGGACCTTATAACAGTCCTTAAACAAAACCTCGTGTCTAAGTCATAAGGCGATTAGAGCATGTATGTTTCTGGTGTGTATAAAATTCTTGGTGTTCTTATTTTACACACTTTTACTTTCAGTTTTTGTTTTTGCAACATTTTTAACGCAACTGGAAAAATAGCAAACAATTTTCCTGAAATTTTGCAGATACATATATACAGGTCTTAGGTTTCATTTAAGACAAGTTTCATCAAATTTGAATAAGTATAAGTCATCCAAACATCCAATGTTTTGAGGCTAGTGTAATCTAATTTTCAGATTGGCAAAGGTTGAGAACATCAACGTGGTTGATATATTTTCCAAAAGAATTTTAAAAAATGTTTCAACCCATTAAACTAGACATCTTAAGGGACATCTCATTAAAGTTTCAAATTATTTGAAGTTGTCATTAATTAGGAATTAATTTTTCATTCTAAGGAAAAGTTTTTCACATATTGGTAGAGTCCAATTAAAAAACGTTTTTCACGGCCTTACACTTTGAGTTTTAATCTGAAATTCGTATGCCATATAGATAACATCTGAGAGTATATTGTCACAAAATTTCACGATTTGTGGAGGTCTAGAACCCGGTCATTCAGTCAATCAAAAACTGGATTTGAAAACAAAATCTGTTTTCAGAAGTGAGTAATTGGTCACCAAAAAATTTTAAAAATAAATTTTTCCACACTCACTATTCAACCCCCTTCTAGTGGTGCTATACAGGTCCGACAAAGTGGTATCAAAGCAAGGTTCACTCACAACAAGAAGATATAACAATCTTTGTGAGATGACATCCACTAGCCACAAAACCGAGCAAGAAGGTATGTCAAGCCAAAGGCCTATCCTCTTCGATGGTGAGTCATTCATTCAATGGAAACTTTGCATGAAACTTTTTCTTATGGCTATTGATATAGATCTATGGTCTTAATAGAAGATGGTCTGTTTGTTCCATCTAAGATATCCACGGTTGATATACTATTGATCGTAAAAAGAAGTTGAGTATGAATACTAAAGCTATGCAACTTCTGTTAAATGTGTTAAGTAAAAGTGGATCTAGTTATGCATCTAATTGTTCTAGTGCTCAAGAGATGTGGAGGTGTTTAGAAATGAAGCATAAAGGAACTAGTCAAGTTAAAGAGTCCAAGATCAATATGCTTATGCCTACTCTTGAATCCTTTAAATTATTGCCAGATGAATTTATTGTTGATATGGATTTGAGATTAACTAACATCTACAATTCTCTTGAGGCTCTTGGCAAGGTTTTCTGTTTACAGAAAAAAATACAAAAAGTATTGAGAAGCCTCCCATCCGAATGAGATCCGAAAGTGACCGCAATTGAAAAAAGCAAAGAAACGAAGTCAATAAAAATGGAAAAATTGATCGGGTCTCTAAAGGTATATGAAAAAAACCCACTCTAAGAAAATCAGAATCAACTTCTAAACAAGATAAGACTATAGCGTTTAAATCAAATGAATGCGTCTCTACTTCTTCTGATTGCGTCGATGTTAGTGACACGGATTTTGATAATAAAGATCTAATCGTGTTGGCTAAAGGATTAAGAAAGATCATGAGAAAGATGTTTAAAAACAAACTTAAGCCTACTTCATCTAAGAACCATATGAATAAGAATATTGATAAAGATATTAAATGTTATGATTGTGGAATACTTGGACATATCTCTTATGCCTACCCAAACAAGGACAAAACTATAAACAAAAACAGTGATAATGAATGGACAAAAACTAGATCCGTCTCAGAACCTAAGCAAAGGAATGCAAGAAGAGCCCTCAAAGCATCGACATGGAGTGATTCATCCGATTCTGAAAGTGAAGAAACCGCAGAGGAAACCGCTCAAGTATACTTTGCATCCAAAGCATCCAGTGAGGTGAATTCTGATTCCGATTTTGATTCTGAACCTTCTTATGATGATTTGTTTAGTCAATATCTTGAGTTGCATAAATTTACTAAGACTCTTGCAAAATAAAAGAAACGTCTAATTAAAGACAAGAAATTGTCAGAATCTTCTGACACAAATCTTGTATCTCAATTAAACGATTCAAAAGAGGAGTCGTCTAACATGATTAATTTATTAGAGTCTGAAATTGGATCTTTTGACATCCGAAAGTGCTTTAATGAAAGCCGCGATCTTAAATTTGAGATAACAAAACGCAGATCTAGAAAAGACGATAAAACGATTCGATACAGGAACTGCATGTTACATCGTCTCATCTCTTCTCAAAAGTATGAAACCGATAAAATGGGATTATGATATATTGAAGATAATCAGGTACAAAACAAGTCTAAAAATTTTGTTTTATCTTCATCTAAGCAACAACATGTATTTAAGACGATTGTAGAGACTGAGAAGGCGACAATACAGTCTAGCAAGTCGCTGGTTGCATCTCGTCGCACAACTTCTTTTTCATCACATGGAAAGTATAATCATGTGCCATATAGATATGAAAGAAACTCATATGTATATGCGACATTCAAATCATACTAATGCATTTAGATCACTCACCTTGCATGCATATCAAAACCGAAAATCACCTTATGTTTACCATGATAGATTCGGTCATTATAGGCCAAATAGAAATGATCACAACATATATTATATTCCTTCTTCATCCTTCTTCTCATCTTTTGTAAGACCAAGAATGGTCACCCAAGATTGGATACCAAAAGGTACTCTTGCGAAGGGTTGAATCATTAAGCCTTAAGGACTCAAAAATAAAGCAAACCAAATGAGAATTTATGACATAGAAGAAAATAGCATACATGATGAGCATGACACACTAGAAATGCATGAACACTTAGAACTGCATGAAAACTTTGAAATTAACCAACCAAGATGGCACAGAGATCTGCCACACAACCTCATAATAGGTGATATATTTCAAGATGTACGACCACGTAGAAGAATAGATCAAAATGAAATTAATCAATTGCGTGTTATGATTTCTGAACCAAATAACGTGCATGATGTTTTGAATGATTCTTCTTGGATTGACGCATGATTCTTTGTACAAATTGCTACTTATTGCGTTTGCTACTAATTGCGTTTTTTTGATGTGATTTACAAAATAAAGAGGAGAAAAATATGATTTAAGGAGGAGATTGACTTAAAAGGGAGCACAACTTAAGGGGGAGTTTTGAAATTCAAATTTTGAATTAAAAATTTATGAATGCATGATTGTAGGGGAGCGATTATAACACATTTAAATCATGAATAGATGTTATTTTGCAAATCATCAAAAAAGGAAGATTGTTGAGAAACCGGGGGTTGAATGATTTGAAAATGCATGATTTAAATGGTAGGTGTTTTTGAAATGAATGGTTTAAGTGTTACGTGACATGCGTACATAATAAATATGTTTCATATGTTTTATATATATATTGTTGTACTAGCGTGCCATGAAGCATTAAGGGTTAAATCATATGGCAAACATTTGTTGTGTTTATACTATTTTCTGGTGCCATGTTAAATGAAATAAACTAGTTCACTAATGAAGTACTTAAGGAGATGAACTAAACTAGTTCATTAAATGAAGTATTTAAAGAGATATATTTCAAAATACCTATTCGGCAACAAATTTGAAATGGAAAGCTCTTCTCCACACTACGTATACACATACACGGTTGCATATATATATATATATATATATATATATATATATATTTATAACGACGAGCTACATATTTCTATCCCGATATCTCATCGACACGTCATCAACGTACGACAACGTCAAGCCACCATACATACATCATCCTTTTGAGTATATACATATTCCAAGTCACATATTGCATGCCATCAAGCTGCCAAAAATATATCGACAAGTCACAAGTTCGTAAACCAAAAATTGCCACATCAAATGACTACCGAACCATCTACGACATGTCACATACTTACCATACAAAGATGGCCAGCCAATATACACTTCCAATAAAAAAATATTTCGTGCACCACATGTCTAATACAGCCCCAAAGTCATACCATAATTGCATATATCAATTACCTATCATTTGTCTTGTTTTGTTGAAAATTCAAATTCAAAATAAAGCACCACATGGCTGAAATTCTTTTTAGCTTTTAGAGTTGAAATTATACACTATGTTATGTATATTATATGGTGTATAACACATTTTACATGTCTAAAGGGTTTGAGATAAAGTGGAGAAAAATCGTGCAACCGACGGAGATCAAAAAAAATCATTTTTTTACATTCTTTATGGGTCGTTTTTCTACACTTTGTGATATGTATCTAGACATGTCTTACACATCCAAGACATATCTTGGAGTATTCTAGAAGACTAAGTTAAATGGTGATTAAAATATATCATGTGTATGAAGATACTACACTATTATTGTTCAAAATTCAAACGTTATTTTCAGCACATGTGAGCTGAGATACGGGCGGCTGAGTGAGCATGTTTGGAGCCTAAGTCGAGCTCATTTTGCACTATGATTGATGGAGAATAATCCACAAATGAATGCTAGTATTGATGGAGACCAAGACATACATGGTAAACTTTCAAAATTCAAAAAGTGATGAAGTTTTTAGCACGTGTCTTATGGCTGATTTTTGCATGTGTTCAACATCAAAATCATTCCAAAAATAAGGGGCAATTACACTTATGATTGATTGCAATAAAGGCATTTGAAATTTGAATTATTTTCAGATTTTTCTTGGCGTTTTCCATGTCATGTATCATGTGCCAAGCTGGAAAAATGAAGACCCTATCATAGAGTGACAACAAGGCAAAAACACATCACTTGTTCAATCATATTTCACCAAGTAAGCAAACGTATGTCACAAAGATATACAAGGTATTTTCAAAGGACATTCAAGACATTCTTGAAGAAGAAATTCAGCCAAGGGGGCGTTCCAAACATCTACAAAAGCAAGCAAGAAGATCAAGCAAAAAAAAAAAGACTCATTTGTCATATCATATCAAGTGCAAAGCAAGACTTCTCTTCTTCTCCTATCTTCTTCTCTTGCACATAGCCTTAAGCCTATCACATATACATTCTATAATATGTATAGGCTTCATTCGTACCACCCATACACATTCCATTCTTGTACAAGGTTGATCAAGGTGTGATCAAACCTTCACTAGTGAGGTGGTGGTGTTTTTGTGGATGTCATTGTTGTTCTTTGTAAACGGGGTGAACATTAAAAGAGTTGGTGTATAACTCCAGTCATCCTTGGTCTAAGGTGTTTTTGGTGATTAGTGAATACCAAGGAAGGTGTCGCCGAAGACTGGAGTAGGTCACATTGACCGAACTAGTATAAAATTCTTGGTGTTCTTACTTTAAGCACTTTTACTTTGAGTTTCTATTTTTGCAACGTTTTTAACACAACTGGAAAAATAGAAAACGATTTTCAAATATCATAAAATTTTGCAGAGACACATATATAGGTCTTAGGTTTTATTTAAGACAAGTTTCATCAAATTTGGATAAGTATAAGTCATCTAAACCGTACATGCCTAGAATTAATTTTGTGTGATGTTGTAACTTAGTATAAGTGTGTAAATGTTACTTGAATAAAATTTCAGAATTTCTAAAATTACTTAGGGAGGGTAGGCTAAATTAATTAGAAATAGAGAGAATAGATACAAGTTTACTTAGGCAATTAAATAAAGGAAAAAGAAATTACACATGAGGGAAATAAAGCAAGGTTAAAATAGTAATTTCTCACTACACACTTGCACCACTCCCTACCCGGACTCTCTCCTTCTTTTGTTTTAGTTTCCTCCTATTTTCTATTTTATACTTCATCATTTGCATGTCTTACACAAATAAGACAATTCCCCACTCATATTTCATGTAAAATGCTTTTTCTTCCACTACCACCATCATCCAAGAAACTCCATCATTATTCCTCCACTAACTAGATTTCGGCCAAGCATAAGACAATGAGGGAAAATTCTATATTTCAAGACAAATCTTCAATTCCTCCTCTCATTTCATAACAAAAATCTCACTCTCTATAATCCCTTTCCACTCTTCCTCTCTCTCTAGCAACCAAATTTCTTCCACTCCCTTCTCCATCCTCCAACCGTGGGTACATAGCCAAGGACCAAGGAAGTCTTCCATCATTCAAGCAAGCACCAAGTTTCAAATCAAAGATAGGTATCTCTCCACCATACCTACAACTTCATACCACCATTCATCCTTTCAAAAGCTCCATCTTTTCTTACATTATATGCCATAACCGAGAGCTCCTTCAAGGAGGTAGAAGGAGTTGTCTTAGTTGAACAAGTAGGAATCTTCACGCCAACCAAGATGAGAATCATTTAGAATTGATTATAGTACCTTCATACTCTCATTCTATTCATTAAAGACCAATTCTTTTATCCTTTTTGGCCATCAAGGACGTATGTACACAAAGCCACACCAAGGAAGAAATCTTTCACTCTTAGGTGTAAGATTCAATCATCAATGCAAGATTATTCCAAGGAAATTAAAATAAAGATTGTCATATTCACTAATAAGGAATGGATCATGCATGCAACCACTAATTGATTGGTGAAGCCAACTAATGGTGGAAAATGAATATTCAACCATTGGCAACACCTGTGGCCTGGGAAGGATTTGTAGATGATTTTCGGAAGTTTTACATTCCACCTTCAGTAACCATCAGAAAAATCACCGAGTTTGAATCTCTAAAGCAAGAGACAGGTATGACCGTTTTTGAATATGCTAATCGATTCATAGCATTAGGTCGGTATATTCCGTTTGTGATGGTAGACGAAAGACTTAAGATGATCAAGTTCGAAAGGGGACTAAATCCAAGGATCCGGACCTGGATTGTAAACGCAAATCCGGTCAATTTCGGTCAGTTGTTGGACGTATGTTTTAGAGTTGAACAGGATATTGCACGACAAGATGAAGAGAGTAAGTGCAAGAGACCTAGAGAAATAACTGGAGGACGGTCTGAGCAGCGGACCTAGTTTTAGAAGGGATCATGTGGAAGGGCAAACAGGACAGAGGCAATTTCAGCCACAACGTCAACATCAAATAGGACAGAGGCAATTTTAGCCACAACGTCAGCAGAATGAGACACAACTAGCTTTTCCTAAATATCTGACATGTCAGAAACATCATCCTGGAGAATGCCGCAAGGAAAGCAGAGAATGTTTTGGGTATGGCAAGACACGACACATGATTAGAGAATGTCAAGAAAGACAGAAACAGCAGTAGCAGCAGGGAGGACGCCCTCAGGCTAATTCGAGAGTGCATATCATGACAGACGCAGAAGTAGAGGAGGCACATGATGTTGTGGCAGGTGCGATACTAGTAACTAACTTACCGGCAAACGTACCGTTCGACAGTGGCGCAAGCCACTCTTTTATATCTAAAAGATTTGTCAAGAAGTTTCATAGCTGTCCTATCTAGTTAGAAAACCCCTATAGGGTTCTGGTAACGGGTGACCAGGTTATCGTATCACACCATTTGTGGAATTCAAATGGAAGGACAACAATTTGAGGCAACTTTAATTCCAATATAGATGGGTGACTTCGATGTTATTTTGGGAATGGATTTGTTATTCCATAACCATGCCCAAATAGATTGTCGGAAGAAGCAAATACTAATCCAAAACCTAGGACACAAAGAAATTACCTATCAGGAAAATAAGAAACTGAAAAAGACTCACAAAATATATATCTGACTGCAGTTCATGCTTTTCGATCATTAAGAAAAGGAGATGAAGGATTTTTAGTATATGCTCTTGAAGCCGAGAGTGAGACACCAACCATACAGAGCATTCCAGTAGTTCAAGGGTTTCCGGAGGTATTTCCAGAAGATTTGCAAGGTTTACCACCGGACCGGAAAATCAATTTCGAGATTAATGTGATGCCTGGAACCAAACCCATCTCGAGGGCTCCCTATAGAATGGCTCCAACAGAACTAAAAGAGATTAAAACACAATTGCATGAATTGATTGATAAAAAGTTCATCAGTCCTAGCGTGTCGCCATAGGGAGCACCAGCACTGTTTGTAAAGAAAAAGGACAACAATATGCGACTGTGCATTGATTACAGAGAGTTAAATAAAGTCACAATTAAAAATAGGTATCCCCTAGCTCAGATTGGTGACCTGTTCGATCAGTTGAGAGGAGCCACTATATTCAGTAAGATCGATCTTCGATCGGGTTATCATCAGCTGAAATTTAAGGCGTAAGACATTTTGAAGACCGTTTTTCAAAGACGATATGGGCATTATAAATTTCTGGTCATGCCATTCGGATTAACAAATGCTCCCACCGCACTCATGGATCTAATGAACACGGTATTTCATGAACAACTGGACAAATTTTTTGTAGTATTTATCAATGATATTTTGGTATACTCTCCAGAGGAGGATACTCACGCTAAGAATTTATGCGTGGTATTGAGTATCTTTAAAGAAAAACAATTGTATGCCAAGTTCAGCAAATGCAAATTTTGGCTACGGAATGTCGTTTTCTTGGGACATGTTATGTCGGAAGCTGGCATAGCAGTAGATCCTAGGAAGATCGAGGAAATTACGGATTGGCCACGACCCACGAATGTAAGTGATGTTCAAAGTTTTCTGGGGCTAGCCGACTATTATCGGAAGTTCGTAGAAGGATTCTCTAGAATAGCGGTACCCCCTGACCAGACTAACACAAAAGAAGACCAAATTCGCGAGGACAACAAATTGCGAAAGAAGCTTCACAGAACTTAAACAAAGCTTAACCTCAGCCCCGATCTTAGCTCAACCAATTGTTGGTGAAAGTTACACTATTTACAGTGACACCTCTCGGAATGGATTATGCTGCGTTTTGATGTAGAAGGACCGAGTCATTGCATACGCATCTTGACAACCCAAACATTATGAGCAAAATTATCCAGTGCACGATTTGGAATTGGCTGCTGTGGTGTTTGCACTAAAAATTTGGAGACATTATCAGTATGGGGAACAGTGAGAGGTGTACACCGATCGTAAAAGTCTGAAATAATTATTCACCCAGAAAGAATTAAATATGAGACAACGCAGGTGGCTAGAACTGATAAAGGATTATGATTTGGCCATTGATTATCATCGAGGTAAGGCGAATAAGGTGGCTGATGCCTTAAGTCAAAAATATAGCCACGTAGGACAAACACCTCTGGATATGGTCAACTAATAATAATGCCAACATTGATTGATCGAATAAAGGATGCACAACTAAGGGATGATGAGTTGTTAAGAATTCTAGATAAGGTTAAACAAGCACCAGCAGAGGATTTTCAGATCAAGAATGACGGCAGTTTATGGTTTCGAAACTGGCTGTGTGTGCCAAATGACCATGAAATTCAGAGGGAGATCCTGAAGGAAGCTCACAATTCACGACTGTCTATACACCTTGGAGCTACTAAGATGTACCAAGATCTAAAGCGACATTACTTGTGGAATGGAATGAAACGACAAATTGCTGATTATGTGGAACGATGTTTGGTATGTCAGCAAGTGAAGGCGGAACATCAGAGGCCGGCAGGGCTTCTACAACCATTAGAAATTCCAGAGTGGAAATGGGAACATACACTATGGATTTCGTCACAGGAATTCAAAAGACTCGAGGAGGCAGTGATACCATATGGATAATTGTGGACAGACTGACTAAAACCGCGCATTTCTTACCGATGACAATCTAGGCTTCAATGGAAAAACTGGTACAAATGTATAATAATGTCTCGAGTCTGCATGGTATTCTGGTAAGTATAGTCTGCGACCGAGATCCACGTTTTACCTCCAGATCATGGTCTGCGTTTCAGCGTGCTGTGGATACTGAGATCAGGATGAGTACTGCGTTCTATCCACAAACTGATGTATAGACAGAAAGAACTATACAAACATTAGCAGATATGTTACGAGCCTGTACCTTGGATTTTAGAGGTACCTGGGACAAAATTGTGAAGTTAATGGAGTTTGCGTACAACAATAGCTATCACAGCTCGATTGGAATTGCACCCTTCGAGGCATTATATGTGTTATAGCCGCATAAAAAAAATGTGAATAGATGAGATATTAAAAATAATTAAATATACTATCCTAATCAATTCAAACCCCTCCCCTAAATTTTCTCACTTATTCCCCTTATCATCCCTCAAACCTCTCCCTCTCATTTTGATCTCATTAACCCTAATTCCCCCTTCACTCTCTCTAAATTCGACAGCCTCTCTCCCCTCTCTCCCACTCAATTTTTGGCCAAAAGAAAAAAGAGGAAAGAAGGATCTTTGATCCAAGGTTCAAGAGAAGGAAGATCACACCGCCAACGTCATCACACTCTCGTAAATCAATCACTTCTCGCTAGGATCGAGGTAGGTGCATACTATTTATTCCCTCAAAACGGTATGAAGATTTGCATAGTCAAAAGGGTATTTCTACGTGTTGTGTTGTTTAATTATTGTACAATCATGATCTTGATGATGTGCTCCAACGTGTCTATTTTCCGTTATGTGTTTCTTGATGTCAACGTGATCTTGTTGATGTGTTTCTCCTTTGTGGTGATGGGATATTGATTTTGGGTGTAAGGGAAGGGGGAGAATGGTTGAATGTGATTGTTGAATGGATTTCAGGAAATTCAGAATGGGGAATTCTGAATTACAGGGACATCGATCGATCTATGTCCAGTGGCTGAGGGTTCGATGTGCCTCAGATGGACGTCGATCGATCGACGTCCAGAAGGTGAGGGTTCGATGTACCTCAGGAGTACATCGATCGATCGACGTCAACTGAGTGAGGGTTCGATGTGTCTCAGTTGGACGTCGATCGATCGACGTCAGGGGATGACATCCAACCGTTTTCTTTCCCTTTCTCTTGCATTCATGGCACGTGTATTTGCATGAGGTATACTGCGTCTATAGGACGTGGGTACCGGGATGACTTACCGTGTATATAGGGCACCGGGGTCATGAGACATACTGCGTCTACAGGGCGTGGGTGTCCAAACGGTAAGTGGTGGCTAGTGACCATGATGCCGGGGTTCGCATGAGGTATACTGTGTCTATAGGGCGTGGGTATCGGGATGACTTACCGTGTCTATAGGGCACCAGAGTCATGAGACATACTGCGTCTATAGGGCGTAGGTGTCGAAACAGCAAGTAGTGGCTAGAGACCAAGATGCTGGACTTAGGACCCGGGAGCATGCATTGCATATAGGTCTAAGAACATACTGTGTGACATGATTCTCGTTGCGCGTGGCACGTTATTTGAGCATGCATCACGTACTTGCGCATGCATCTTCTGTGGTTTGTTTACTTTTCGTATAAGTGGTATCATGCTGTGTTATGTGCTATGTACTGGTATCAGTTTGGGTATGTAAGTTTTGTATTGTTTTGAGAGGCACCTACTGGGTGATTACCATCACTCACCCCTACAATTCCATATGTAGCCGAGACGGAGTATGATTATATCTACGTTGAGGACGGTTCCGACACCGTGGAATGGGCTGAGTGACTCGGAGGAGTGCATGCAGCGAGGATGGAGACGGGATTCTTATGATGTTATTGGGATGACACAGACATTTTAATATTCAGTATTACTTTTGAAAACACTTTCGTGCTTTTAAATTTAGACATTTGACCTTGACTTGTAAGGCCTGGTCAGCCTAGAATTAACACCGTATTTTCTTGAGGTTCATTAATTTCGAATTTGTGTTGTGACTTATCGTTTCCACAGAAAGAAAAGGAAAACTTTTATATGTCAGCACTGACGCATAGCAGGTTGATGTGACGCCTTGTATTCTCCTGAGTGAGATACGGCGGGTGCACCGTTACCGAGGATGGAGCTCGGGAGCGGGGCGCTACAGGTGGTATCAGAGCCCAGGCTTCAGATACACTTCGGGAACGTGAAAACTAGTTAATCACCCCTAGGATAAGTGATGATCTGTTTTCAAACGATTTTCCTAACTTGAAAAAAAAATGAAGTAGACATAAGCTATGACTGGGATTTTCGGGTGGTGAGTGTCGTTAGCAAGTATACGTGATAGGTTACCCCTTTGTCCTCCACTCTTGCACCTCTTCACAATACTCTTAAATCAATTTTGTCTAATGTGTTTTAAATCGTCCACAGACAATGCCTCCACGACGTGAACCATCAGGAAATGGTGGAAATGATGGAGACGAACGTCAGGGGCAAGGGGCGATTCCCCAAAACCTTGCGGATACCCTGGCCAATCTGACGGCCTTAATAGCCCATCAGCAGACTCAAATGGCACAACAATATACTCAGATGGCCCAGCAACAGGCACAGATTGCCCAGATACTCCAGCACACTCAGCAGCAACAGCAACAACAACCACCGCCACCACCCCCACCACAGCAAGGCTTGAGGTTCTATTACAGGGAGATGCAGAACTCCCGAATACCGATGTTCAGGGGTACCACTCGGCCCGAGGAAGCTGAGATTTGGCTGAAAAATGTGACTGAACAAATAAGGCTCATTCAGGTGCCCGCAAATCTGAAAGTAGAAACCACGACCCCGTTTCTGGAAGGAGAAGTAGAAAGATGGTGGAATGGGGTGAAGCGTAGACTGACTCCACCAGTGACATGGGAACAGTTTGTGGATGGGTATAGGAATCATTACGTTCCGGGTAGTGCTATTCAGAGGAGGATGGCAGAATTCCAGATGCTGACACAAGGGTCCATGTCAATTGATCAGTACTCTGAGAAGTTTCACGAGTTGGGCCAGTACATGTCATGTATCATGGACAATGAGGAGGCCAAGATGCTAAAATTTCATACCGGTTTGAGTTTCCGCATCCAGCAGGCTATTGTGTGTGCAGAGCCCACGACATTTGAGGGGCTACTAGAGGTGTGCAGACGGGTTGAGAGGAATTTGGACAGGGCTGCTGCATTGGATAGACTTAAGAGACCCCGTGAGGATTTGCATGCTGGCAGATCGGGAAGATGGATGAAGGTGCCCCGACGCCCTCAGTCCGGGCAACCTTTCCGACCAGAGCAACAGCAGAGTGCAGGGAGTCAGGCCCCAATGATTGAAGGACCGACACCGACTGATGCACAGCCCATGAGAGCTGTGGCACCTGCTTCTCAGTGTACACTGTGCGGACGTTCTCACCCAGGACAGTGTTGGAAAGCTCAGCGGGTGTGTTACAACTGTGGGAAGCCGGGACATATATCTTGAGAATGCACTGCACCTGCTCAGGTAAATCCGCAGACCCAAGCGCAGCAAGGGGGACGAGGTCGGACCAATGCTCGGGTACATGCGATGACGGATGCAGAAGTCGAGGAGTCGGGCGACGTGGTGACGGGTACATTTATTTATGTATTTAATTTCGTAGTTGAATTAAACTTTATGTGTTGTCATGGTATGTGGCGTGCTAAACCTTGAAATGTGGTAGGTGTAATTTTAATTAACAAAGTGCCAGCCAATGTTCTGTTCGATAGTGGGGCGAGCCACTCATTTGTGACAAAGAGGTTTGCCAAGAAGCTGGATGTTCTCCCCTAATGGCTTGAGAGTCCCTATCGCGTACAAGCCGCTGGCGGCCAAATACTCCTGTCACATCACCGTTACAAGGAATGTGGATTGGAGATTAACGGTCTATAGTTCTCTGCGATCTTGATACCGATTCAAATGTACGATTTCGACGTTATTTTAGGCATGGACTTCTTAGCAAGGTATCATGCAAACATTGATTGCCGGCAACTCCAAGTCAGCATGAAGACACATGAATTGGGGGAAATTATTTTTCAAGGGAACCCTAAATTTAAGAAGGCACCCCAGAAACTTTATTTGACTGCGGCTCAGGCCTTTCGAGCACTAAAGAAAGGAAGAGGAGGATTTTTGGTTTACACAATGGGTGCTGAACAGGAAGTTCCGCAGATCGACCAAATCCCTGTGGTAAAGGAATTTACAGATGTCTTCCCCGAGGAGTTACCAGGACTACCACCAGAGAGAGAGGTAGAGTTCGAGATTAATCTCATACCCGGTGCTAAACCCATATCCAGGGCACCCTACCGCATGGCGCCAGCAGAGCTCAAGGAGTTGAAGGAGCAACTACAAGAACTACTGGATCGTAAGTTTATTCGACCCAGTGTATCACCTTGGGGTGCTCCAGTCCTGTTCGTGAAGAAGAAGGATGGGAGCATGAGATTGTGTATAGATTACCGGAAGCTCAATAAGATCACTATCAAAAACAAGTATCCACTACCTCGAAAAGAAAATCTCTTTGATCAGCTACGGGTAATGACAAGTTAGAGCTTTAATTTGAACTCTCAGTTATTCGTTAATTTACACCACTAACGAAATTTCTTCCAGGGGGCTAGTGTATTTTCC
The DNA here is from genome assembly GCA_036186865.1 of Eustoma russellianum. Taxonomy (NCBI): domain Eukaryota; kingdom Viridiplantae; phylum Streptophyta; class Magnoliopsida; order Gentianales; family Gentianaceae; genus Eustoma; species Eustoma russellianum. The sequence goes on from AP025040.1 coordinate 31,919,861, forward strand.
AAAATCGATTTGCGATCCGGTTATCACCAGTTGAGGATCAAATCTGGAGATACAGCCAAGACCGCTTTCCGAACACGTTATGGCCATTACCGAATTCTTGGTCATGCCTTTTGGATTAACCAACGCCCCAGCCGCCTTTATGGATCTAATGAACACAATATTTCGGAAACAGCTGGATAAGTATGTTGTAGTGTTCATTGACGATATCCTTATATACTCCCCTGACGAAGATACTCATGCGGAGCATTTGAGGGAAGTTCTAGAGACACTTCGGAGAAGCAAATTGTACGCTAAGTTCAGCAAGTGTGAGTTCTGGTTGAAGAGCGTAGCCTTTTTGGGTCATGTGGTCTCTGAAGAAGGAATTTCCGTGGATCCAAAGAAGGTAGAGGCGATTACCGAGTTGCCTAGGCCTACTAATGTGACGGAGGTAAGAAGTTTTCTTGGACTGGCTGGGTACTATAGGAAGTTTGTAGAGGGCTTCTCATCTATTGCAGTGCCTCTGAGCCGGTTGACGCAGAAGAAGTCAAAATTCGAATGGACCACCGAGTGTGAGCAGAGCTTCGCCGAGCTCAAAAGGAGACTGACCACAGCCCCTGTTCTTGCTCAGCCCTCTGCGTCAGAAGGGTTTGTCATTTATAGTGACGCTTCAAAGAACGGGCTAGGTAGATGTATATAACTTCAAGTTGATTTTGTATACAATTAGAGATGTGGTCTAACTTTTATATTTCAGGATGCGTGCTAATGCAAAACGGCAAGGTCATTACGTATGCTTCGAGACAGCTAAAGCCCTATGAGCTGAACTATCCGAAGCATGATCTGGAACTTGCAGCGGTGGTGTTCGCACTGAAAATCTGGCGCCACTATTTATATGGATTGAAATGCGAGGTGTTCACTGATCATAAAAGCCTTAAGTATCTGTTCACGCAAAAGGAGCTGAACATGCGCCAAAGGAGATGGTTGGAGTTATTGAAAGATTACGACTTGACCATCAGCTATCATCCAGGGAAGGCCAATCGAGTAGCTGATGCCTTAAGTAGGAAATCAAGCCATGCACGGCAGGCTACTCTAGAAAAGGAAATGGCAGAATTTGATTTGGATCTTGTGGATTCTACCGCAGATATTCTGGCCACGCTAATTATCACTCCAACCTTGGTGGATCAGATTAAGGAAGCACAGAAGAACGATGCAACAATTAGAGAAACGCGAGAAAGAATGTTAACCAGCCGAGTGGATGTATTTCAAGTTCATGATGATGGCAGTATGTGGTACCAAGGAAGGTTGTGCGTACCGGATATTGAGGAACTCAGGAGGGAGTTGTTGAAGGAAGCACATAATTCGAGACTGACTATTCACCCTGGTGCTACGAAAATGTACAACGACCTAAAGAGGCAGTATTGGTGGAATGGCATGAAAAGGCACATTGCTGAGTTCGTGGAAAGGTGCCTTGTTTGCCAGCAAGTTAAGGCAGAACATCAAAGACCAGGTGGGCTGATGCGACCACTCGAGATACTCGAATGGAAGTGGGAACATGTAACAATGGACTTCGTAGTTGGACTCCCGAAAACAAGGAATGAGAATGATGTGATATGGGTAATCGTGGATCGATTGACTAAGTCTGCTCACTTCTTACCCATACCTACCGGGCTTACAATGGAGAGATTGGTGACTATGTACATCGATAATATCGTTTGTCTGCATGGAGTGCCAGTTAGCATAGTATCTGATCGTGATCTGAAGTTCACATCTCAGTTTTGGGCAGCGTGTCAGAAGAAGATGGGGACTGAATTGCGACTGAGCACCGCTTTTCACCCTCAGACCGATGGTCAATCTGAGAGGACCATTCAGACCCTGGAGGACATGTTGAGGGCATGCGCATTGGATTTCAAGGGGAACTGGGACAGCGTGCTCAAGTTGATAGAGTTCTCTTACAATAACAACCACCACAGTGCCATAGGCATGGCACCCTTCGAGGCCTTGTATGGACGTAAGTGTAGGTCACCTATTCACTGGGACGAAGTTGGTGAACGTAGGTTGACGGCCCCCGAAATAATCGAGCAAACTAAAGAGAAGGTGAGACTGATTCGTGAGCGCCTTAAGACGGCTCAGGATAGAAGCAAAAGTTGGGCCGACATGAAGAGACGACCTTTAGAATTCGAGGAGGGAGAAAAGGTCTATCTTAAAGTGTCACCCATGAAGGGTGTGACACGGTTTGGAGTTAAAGAGAAATTAAAGCCGCGTTATATTGGACCATACGAGATACTCGAGAGGGTTGGAGATTTAGCATACAAGTTGGCATTACCTCCGATGTTGGCTCAGGTGCACAACGTGTTCCACGTCTCGCAGTTAAGGAAGTACGTACCTGACCCGAGTCATGCGTTGGATGCGCAACCGCTTAAGATCAGGCCTAATGCGTCATATGAAGAGGTACCGATACGAATTCTGGACCGGAAGGACCAAGAACTTAGGAGGAGAATTATTCCCTATGTCAAAGTGTAATGGAGCAACCATCGAGAGAATGAAGCGACATGGGAGCTAGAGGAGCAAATGCGCGATCGCTACCCCCATCTCTTTGAGTAAGGTACGGCAAGTTTCGGGGACGAAACTTTTTGTAAGGGGGTAGGATGTTATAGCCGCATAAAAAAAATGTGAATAGATAAGATATTAAAAATAATTAAATATACTATCCTAATCAATTCAAACCCCTCCCCTAAATTTTCTCACTTATTCCCCTTATCATCCCTCAAACCTCTCCCTCTCATTTTGATCTCATTAACCCTAATTCCCCCTTCACTCTCTCTAAATTCGACAGCCTCTCTCCCCTCTCTCCCACTCAATTTTCGGCCAAAAGAAAAAAGAGGAAAGAAGGATCTTTGATCCAAGGTTCAAGAGAAGGAAGATCACACCGCCAACGTCATCACACTCTCGTAAATCAATCACTTCTCGCTAGGATCGAGGTAGGTGCATACTATTTATTCCCTCAAAACGGTATGAAGATTTGCATAATCAAAAGGGTATTTCTACGTGTTGTGTTGTTTAATTATTGTACAATCGTGATCTTGATGATGTGCTCCAACGTGTCTATTTTCCGTTATGTGTTTCTTGATGTCAACGTGATCTTGTTGATGTGTTTCTCTTTTGTGGTGATGGGATATTGATTTTGGGTGTAAGGGAAGGGGGAGAATGGTTGAATGTGATTGTTGAATGGATTTCAGGAAATTCAGAATGGGGAATTCTGAATTACGGGGACATCGATCGATCTATGTCCAGTGGCTGAGGGTTCGATGTGCCTCAGATGGACGTCGATCGATCGACGTCCAGAAGGTGAGGGTTCGATGTACCTCAGGAGTACATCGATCGATCGACGTCAACTGAGTGAGGGTTCGATGTGTCTCAGTTGGACGTCGATCGATCGACGTCAGGGGATGACATCCAACCGTTTTCTTTCCCTTTCTCTTGCATTCATGGCACGTGCATTTGCATGAGGTATACTGCATCTATAGGGCGTGGGTACCGGGAAGACTTACCGTGTCTATAGGGCACCAGGGTCATGAGACATACTGCATCTACAGGGCGTGGGTGTCCAAACGGTAAGTGGTGGCTAGTGACCATGATGCCGGGGTTCGCATGAGGTATACTGCGTCTATAGGGCGTGGGTATCGGGATGACTTACCGTGTCTATAGGGCACCGGGGTCATGAGACATACTGCGTCTATAGGGCGTAGGTGTCGAAACAGCAAGTGGTGGCTAGAGACCAAGATGCTGGACTTAGGACCCGGGAGCATGCATTGCATATAGGTCTAAGAACATACTGTGTGACATGATTCTCGTTGCGCGTGGCACGTTATTTGAGCATGCATCACGTACTTGCGCATGCATCTTCTGTGGTTTGTTTACTTTTCGTATAAGTGGTATCATGCTGTGTTATGTGCTATGTGCTGGTATCAGTTTGGGTATGTAAGTTTTGTATTGTTTTGAGAGGCACCTACTGGGTGATTACCATCACTCACCCCTACTATTCCATATGTAGCCGAGACGGAGTATGATTATATCTATGTTGAGGACGGGTCCGACACCGTGGAATGAGCTGAGTGACTCGGAGGAGTGCGTGCAGCGAGGATGGAGACGGGATTCTTATGATGTTATTGGGATGACACAGACATTTTAATATTCAGTATTACTTTTGAAAACACTTTCGTGCTTTTAAATTTAGACATCTGACCTTGACTTGTAAGGCCTGGTCAGCCTAGAATTAACGTCGTATTTTCTTGAGGTTCATTAATTTCGAATTTGTGTTGTGACTTATCGTTTCCGCAGAAAGAAAAGGAAAATTTTTCTAAGTCAACACTGACGCGTAGCAGGTTGATGTGACGCCTTGTATTCTCCTGAGTGAGATACGGCGGGTGCACCGTTACCGAGGATGGAGCTCGGGAGCGGGGCGCTACAATATGGACGGAAGTGCCGATCCCCTTTGTACTGGGATGAAGTGGGGGAAAGAGAAACTACCGTGCTAAGGTTGATAGAACAAACCAAGAATCAAGTCCGACAGATACGCAAAAGACTAAAGGCGGCCCAGGATCACAGCAAAAGCTGGGCAGACTCGAAACGACGACTGATTGAGTTCGAGATTGGTGAAAAGGTATACTTGAGGATCTCACCGACAAAAGGAGTAATGTGCTTCGGAGTAAAAGGGAAGTTAATTCCTCGATTCATTGGACCCTATGAAGTTTTGGAGAAAATTGGATCCGTAGCATACCGACTAGCATTACCACCTTCATTATCCCAGATACACGATGTGTTCCACGTATCGCAACTACGAAGATACGTTCATAACCTGAGCCATGTATTGGAACATCAGCATTTAGAAATCCGGGATGACGCTTCTTACGACGAAGTACTAGTGCGAATTGTAGATCGGAAGGAGCAGATATTACGAAGCAAATCAATTCCGCTTGTTAAGGTTCAGTGGAGTAATCACATAGAATGGGAAGCAACTTGGGAGCCAGAACGGCAGATGAGAGAGCAATATCCTCGGCTCTTCGACTGAGGTACGTAAGTTTCGAGGCCGAAACTTTTTATAAGGGGGGAGAACTGTTACATCCCAACTACCGTTACATGCTTAGAATAAATTTCGTTGTGATGCCGTAACTTAGTATAAGTGTGTAAACATTACATGAATAAAATTTCAGAATTTCTAAAATTACTTAAGGAGGGTAGGCTAAATTAATTAGAAATAGAGAGCATCAGTATAAGTTTTCTTAGGCAATTAAATAAAGGAAAAAGAAATTACACATGAGGGAAATAAAACAAGGTTAAAATAGTAATTTCTCACTACCCACTTGCACCACTCCCTACCCGGCCTCTCTTCTTCTTCTATTTTAATTTCCTCCCATTTTCTATTTTATACTTCATCATTTGCATGTCTTACACAAATAAGACAATTCCCCACTCATATTTCATGTAAAATGCTTTTTATTCCAGTATCACCATCATCCAAGAAACTCATCATTATTCCTCCACTAACTAGATTTCGGCCAAGCATAAGACAAGGAGGGAAAATTCTATATTTCAAGACAAATCTTGCACTCCTCTCATTTCACAACAAAATTCTTTCACTCTCTACAATCCCTTTCCCACTATTCCTCTCTCTCTAGCAACCAAATTTCTTCCACTCTCTTCTCCATCCTCCAACCGTGGGTACATAGCCAAGGACCAAGGAAGACTTCCATCATTCAAGCAAGCACCAAGTTTCAAATCAAAGGTAGGCATCTTCCCATCATTACCTACAACTTCATACCACCATTCATCCTTTCAAAAGCTCCATCTTTTCTTACATTATAGGCCATAACCGAAAGCTCCTTCAAGGAGGTAGAATGAATTGTCTTAGTTGAGCAAATAGGAATCTTCAAGCCAACCAAGGTGAGATTCATTTAGAATTGATTATAGTACACTCATACTCTCATTCCTTTAATTAAAGACCGATTCTTGTATCTTTTTTGGCCATCAAGGCCGTGTGTACCCAAGCCACACCAAGGGTGAAATCTTTCACTCTTAGGTGTAAGATTCAATCATCAATGCAAGATTCTTCCTAGCTACTTCAAGGAAATTAAAATAAAGATTGTCATGTTCACTAATAAGGAATGGATCATGCATGCAACCACTAAAATGCAGTCCTTAGCATCAATTGTAGTGAATGATGTTTGCATGTTCAATTGGTGGATGCATGTGCAATTCTCTTGAATGGATTCCTCAAATATGCTTAGAATGCCATCTTAATGTAACATGCAAGATGAAATTGAGCCACCAAAAGCCCATTTAGGCCGTGCATGTCAAAAAGGAGGAATCTTTACCATCCTCTCAAAACTTTGATGCAAATTGTAGAAATATGAGTGTATTATGTTAGAAAGTGTTCCAAGAACTTCCTCCATTTTCATTTTAATACATGCATGTCATTTTCTTCATGTTCATATGTAGGAGAAGAGATTTCCATAGAAATAGGAGTATTATAATCTTAGGATGGTACAAAACCATTCATTCCATCATGCATGACAATAAAAATGCCATCTTTGATCATCATCAATGTTAGAATCATCAATTTTTTCCTATAGGGAACGGTCCATGAGCCTCTCGCATAGGCCATGAAATCATCATCATCATCATCATGAGTATTTTGATAAACATGGTCTAAGATTGGTGAAATGTCATAGATGTTCTAACTTATGTGCTTTATATGCTTGCATGTCATTTGTAGTATGATTACCATCATAAGTTTAATCCTTGTGGTCATGATTATGTTTGTGTGATGTAATTTGAACATGGTAACATTAAGCAAGTTGATGTACATTATGAATTATCATCACCATACTTACAATAATTAAAATTTATAAATGGATTTTATCATCATCCTCACCATCATGCATAAATGTTAGATGTTAGAAAATTCATAATTGTAACCACCCCTAGATTCGGCCAAGGGGTCTAAAAGAGGCTCTAATTGAAGTACAAATTCCACAAATGTATATTTCCATGATCATGTATAAAATAACAAGTACATGAAAAGGTAAAAGGGACATAAGTGTATCAATTACATAAGGATAAAATTCCATTAAATGGGCTCCACAAGGTTCCGACCCAATGGCCATATTACATCTTTGATGCCATGATCCAGCTAGGACAAGCAGTGGGGAATGCTGAAGCTGCACCAGCCCCGCCACCTCAACAGCAGCACCCATAGCAAATGGGCACCAGATATTTTTTACTGAACTTAAGAGATCCCGTGTGCGAATTTTTGAAAGAGGGCCATATCCGAACGAGGCTGAAAAATGGTTGGACGAGGTTGAGAACTGTTTCGAATTGTTGCAAGTACCTGATGAAGTTAAGGCTCAGATTATTCGCCCATTTTTGATTGGTGAAGCCAACTAATGGTGGAAAATGAATATTCAACCATTGGCAACACCTGTGGCCTGGGAAGGATTTGTAGATGATTTTTGGAAGTTTTACATTCCACCTTCAGTAACCATCAGAAAAATCACCGAGTTTGAATCTCTAAAGCAAGAGACAGGTATGACCGTTTTTGAATATGCTAATCGATTCATAGCATTAGGTCGGTATATTCCGTCTGTGATGGTAGACGAAAGACTTAAGATGATCAAGTTCAAAAGGGGACTAAATTGCGCAGTCTGAAGAAAGATGAGGTAAGTATGGTGGTGGGACTAAATTTAGGTCGGTATATTCAGTTGTTGGACGTATGTTTTAGAGTTGAACAGGATATTGCACGACAAGATGAAGAGAGTAAGTGCAAGAGACCTAGAGAAATAACTGGAGGACGGTCTGAGCAGCGGACCTAGTTTTAGAAGGGATCAGGTGGAAGGGCAAACAGGACAGAGGCAATTTCAGCCACAACGTCAACATCAAATAGGACAGAGGCAATTTTAGCCACAACGTCAGCAGAATGAGACACAACTAGCTTTTCCTAAATATCTGACATGTCAGAAACATCATCCTGGAGAATGCCGCAAGGAAAGCAGAGCATGTTTTGGGTATGGCAAGACACGACACATGATTAGAGAATGTCAAGAAAGACAGAAACAGCAGTAGCAGCAGGGAGGACGCCCTCAGGCTAATTCGAGAGTGCATATCATGACAGACACAGAAGTAGAGGAGGCCCATGATGTTGTGGCAGGTGCGATACTAGTAGCTAACTTACCGGCAAACGTACTGTTCGAAAGTGGCGCAAGCCACTCTTTTATATCTAAAAGATTTGTCAAGAAGTTGCATAGCTGTCCTATCTAGTTAGAAAACCCCTATAGGGTTCTGGTAACGGGTGACCAGGTTATCGTATCACACTATTTGTGGAATTCAAATGGAAGGACAACAATTTGAGGCAACTTTAATTCCAATATAGATGGGTGACTTCGATGTTATTTTGGGAATGGATTTGTTATTCCATAACCATGCCCAAATAGATTGTCGGAAGAAGCAAATACTAATCCAAAACCTAGGACAGAAAGAAATTACCTATCAGGAAAATAACAAACTGAAAAAGACCCACAAAATATATATCTGACGGCAGTTCATGCTTTCCGAGCATTAAGAAAAGGAGATGAAGGATTTTTAGTATATGCACTGGAAGCCGAGAGTGAGACACCAACCATACATAGCATTCCAGTAGTTCGAGAGTTTCCGGAGGTATTTCCAGAAGATTTGCAAGGTTTACCACCGGACCGAAAAATCAATTTCGAGATTAATGTGATGCCTGGAACCAAACCCATCTCGAGGGCTCCCTATAGAATGGCTCCAACAGAACTAAAAGAGATTAAAACACAATTGCATGAATTGATTGATAAAAAGTTCATCAGTCCTAGCGTGTCGCCATGGGGAGCACCAGCACTGTTTGTAAAGAAGAAGGACAACAATATGCGACTGTGCATTGATTACAGAGAGTTAAATAAAGTCACAATTAAAAATAGGTATCCCCTAGCTCAGATTGGTGACCTGTTCGATCAGTTGAGAGGAGCCACTATATTCAGTAAGATCGATCTTCGATCGGGATATCATCAGCTGAAAATTAAGGCGTAAGACATTTCGAAGGCCGCTTTTCAAAGACGATATGGGCATTATAAATTTCTGGTCATGCCATTCGGATTAACAAATGCTCCCACCGCACTCATGGATCTAATGAACACGGTATTTCGTGAACAACTGGACAAATTTTTTGTAGTATTTATCAATGATATTTTGGTATACTCTCCAGAGGAGGATACTCACACCGAGAATTTACGCGTGGTATTGAGTATCTTGAAAGAAAAACAATTGTATGCTAAGTTCAGCAAATGCAAATTTTGGCTACAGAATGTCATTTTCTTGGGACATGTTGTGTCGGAAGCTGGCATATCAGTAGATCCTAAGAAGATCGAGGCAATTACGGATTTGCCACGGCCCACGAATGTAAGTGATGTTCGAAGTTTTCTGGGGCTAGCCGGCTATTATCGGAAGTTCGTGAAAGGATTCTCTAGGATAGCGGTACCCCCTGACCAGACTAACACAAAAGAAAACCAAATTCGAGAGGACAACAAATTGCGAAAGAAGCTTCACAGAACTTAAACAAAGCTTAACCTCAGCCCCGATCTTAGCTCAACCAATTGTTGGGGAAAGTTACACTATTTACAGTGACACCTCTCGGAATGGATTATGCTGCGTTTTGATGTAGAAGGACCGAGTCATTGCATACGCATCTTGACAACTCAAACATTATGAGCAAAATTATCCAGTGCACGATTTGGAATTGGCTGCTGTGGTGTTTGCACTAAAAATTTGGAGACATTATCTGTATAGGGAACGGTGAGAGGTGTACACCGATCATAAAAGTCTGAAATAATTATTCACTCAGAAAGAATTAAATATGAGACAATGCAGGTGGCTAGAACTGATAAAGGATTATGATTTGTCCATTGATTATCATCGAGGTAAGGCGAATAAGGTGGCTGATGCCTTAAGTCGAAAATCTAGCCACGTAGGACAAACACCTCTGGAGCGAGACATGGTTGAGTTAGAAGTGCATATGGTCGAGTATACAGCTAATATTCTAGCAACCTTAGTAATAATGCCAACATTGATTGATCGAATAAAGGATGCACAACTAATGGATGATGAGTTGTTAAGAATTGTAGATAAGGTTAAACAAGCACCAGCAGAAGATTTTCAGATCAGGAATGACGGCAGTTTATGTTGAGAAATATGTTTGGATAATTTTCAAAGTCATAATTTTAAGTGATGAATACTTAAAAATGTCACACATGGTGTTATATGTGATTAAAAGTTGAAAAAGTTGAACAAGTTGACATCGATCTCTCAGGTTGTTGCACATCGACCGATCTATGTAAGGAAGATAAGTTTAAGACCTTTCTGTGAGAAATCGATCTCTAAACCTGAGACACATCTATCAATCGATGTACATCAAACTCTCACTTCGATCGATTGATGTAGGTCAGAGACAAAACCTGAACCTTTATGTGAGACATCGATCTATGAAGCTGAGGCACTTCGATCGATCGATGTCAAGGGTTTTTAGAAATAATTTTCTAAAATGTGATAAAATGGTTATTTTCATTTGTACATGATTTATACATGCTCATTATGTGCTTATTATGTGTTTTTGGTGATTATTATTATCTTGTGACTAATGTGCCTTGGAAGTTTCTACAACTTACCAAAAAGGGCAAAATTGGTACTTTAAGTTTTGTAGGAACATCATATGGTGAAAAATATTTCAAGGGTGTATTATTATCTTGGCAAAGGTGGAATTGTGATTATTTCTGACCATCGGGGCCATTTCTGGAGTTTTCTCACACCAGGGGTATTTTGGTCATTTTATCCCCAAATGTATTTTTGTTATTTTCACTCAAGGAATCTCTTGAGAATATTATTATCTTCATTCTGGAGCTGTGTTATTATTATTTTGAAGATTATATGGTGATCTTATATCTTATTCTCTCAACCGATGATATTATTGACTATAGCTGGATATGTGACGATTTGAGATGTCACATTCTATTTTTTCTTGAAGACCCTCTTATATATGTTATAAGAGGATATTAATCATCATCTTTTAAAGATTACAAGGTGTCCTTGGTGCAAGATTCATCACAATATGTAAAGGAGAAGAAAGTATGAATTTTGGTGTTATATGTTGACATAATCTTGTCAACACTTATTCATTATTTTTTTATTCACAAAATTTTAGTTGGTATACATACATACAACATCAAAAACGTCCATATACAGGTGGAGAAGGTGGTATACACATTTTATAACTTTTGGGCAAGTGGACAAATTCAAAAACAAGCTAGTTGGCAAAAGTTGTCAACTTGAAATTTCAAATTTGAAGTTAATGGAGACAAGGTTGTTGGAGCTGATTTTGGATGTGCTTTAATTCAAAATTTCAGCCATCACATGGTCTAAAAGTTGGAGAGAATATGCCATCTATTCACACTATAAATAGGAGGCAAGGTGAAGAAGAGAAGACACATACTTGAAAGCAAAATTGAAGATTGTTGTCTTGCTATTCTCTTCTCATATTTTCGTTCATACTTTGTGTAGCTAAGGTGTTCCAATTTTTCTGTTGTCCAGCTACACTATACACACCTTCTTGGGTTGGATTTGTATGATTGATTAGCCAAATTTATAAGGCTACATCAATAGGTGGTAGAGGTGTTGTAACCAAGAGTTGCATAGAGGTGATTATCCAAGTCTTGAATAGGGTTGGTGTATAACCCAAGGATCAAGCTTGGCTCTTGTTGTAAGGTGTTCATTTGATAGTGAAATCCAAGGAAAGGTGTTCCTTGGGACTGGAGTAGGTCACATTGACCGAACCAGGATAAATTCTCGGTGTTCTTCTCTTGTTTCTTTATTTCTGTTTTCTGCCCGTTTTTGACTGCAGTTTTCACACAACTTCTCACAACTCAAAAAAAATAGCTAAACATTTTCAAAATTCATGATTTTTGGTGGAGTTATACTTCGACTGTTATCTTTAATTTGCAATAAGAATCACTTGATTTGAGCAAGGGAAAGTTAGTCTTTCAGTCTTTCCAAGATAACTGCTCCAATCTGGCTGGAATCTGACCAGTTTTGAGAAAACTTAAATTCTGTATTTTTCAAGAATTTTTTAAGGTCAGCGCTTTTTGGAAACTTCATCTACACATTCTAAGGAGTGTTTTGATATAAAGATCAACCTTTTTGGTTGAGTATTCAAAGAGAAACACGTTTTGTAAAATCAGCAACATTCTGTCCAATTCTGTTTGAAGGGTCAAACGATCTTATTTTTGTCTGATTTTTGGACAGAGTCTTGTTAACTCATTGAAATTAAATTCTGGAAAGTTTCATAATTTTTGGAGTTGTGTACAATTATTTGTGAATTTTTGAAAAACGGGTTCTAAATCTGAGGTGGTTTCAGATTTTGTTTTCAAAGGGGATTTTAACAAAGGGTTGTAGTGTAATTTCCGCTAACCACTATTCACCTCCCTCTAGTGGTGTTTATTGCAGGTGCACGGTCCAACATTTGGTATCAGAGCCAGACCAACACCACTCAAAAGAAGCAAGATTCAACACCATACGAACAATACAAGGCCAAGAAACAACGATTCATTATATACTGTTTGTCTCAAATCCAAGGTACATACTATGGCTATTGTTTCTCACAAAGGTGAGTTGGAAGGTATGTCTACACAACGCCCTCCTCTTTTTGATGGCAATAATTTTGTTCATTGGAAACTAAGAATGAGGCTATTCTTAATGGCTATAGACATCGATTTATGGTCTATAGTTGAAGATGGGCCGTACATTCCAACGAAAGTTACACAAGTTAGTGGAGTAACTCAAGAAATTGATAATTATAAAAGTGAATGGTCATCAGATGATAAAAAGAAAATGTCCATGAATGCTAAAGCTAAGCAATTACTTTTGGACTTACAACTTCTGAAGCAGGATATGTGTCAAATTGCACAAGCACACACGACATGTGGAAATCACTTGTATTAAAGCATGAAGGTACTAGTGGTGTTAAAGAGTCAAAAATAAACATGCTTATGACTGAATTAGAGACTTTCAAAATGTTGCCAAACGAATCCATAACATCTATAGATTTGAGGATTACTAATATTTTCAATGCCCTTGAAGCTTTAGGGAAGACATTTTCGAACAGTGAAAAGGTTCAAAAGGTGCTACGAAGCCTCCCTGCTGAATGGGATCCAAAGGTGACTGCAATCGAGGAGACAAAGTCAATCACTAAAATGGATGAATTGATCGGGTCTCTTAAAGTCTATGAGGTAAAACTGAACCAACGAAAGTCTGAATCGTCTAAGTCATCCGGTAAGTCAATAGCTTTCAAAACAATCGAAACACATGCTAGTAACGATGAAAGTAATAGTGATACTGAATTAGACGATGACTTGATATTGATAGCTAGAAAACTTAGAAAGTTTTTCAAACGTCCAAATAGGAATAAACAACGTAATTCTTCTTCTTCTTCTTCTTCTCAACCTAGGAAGAATAACACAAACAAATTGTATAATAAAGAATTAAAGTGTTATGAATGCGGTCAAAAAGGACATATTTCATACGATTGTCCCACGAAGAAAAATAATAATAATAATAATAACAACAATAATAAACAAGCCAAGGACAAGGAGGCTCAAACGACAAAGACAAAGGAGTCTAAGGCAAGAAAAGGGAAACGAGCAATGAAGGTGAGCACATGGAGCGACTCATCCGACTCAGAATCCGAAACTGAGGAAGCTCAAGTCTGCTTCGTATCCAACGAGAAAAAATGCAATGAATGCAAGAAGGAGGCAAAGTCAAAGAATCTGAAAACCAAATGGTTTTTAGATAGTGGATGTTCGAGGCATATGACGGGGAACCCCTAACTATTCATCGAATTAAAACATATCAAGAATGGAGGAAAAGTAACATTCGGTGACAACAACAAAGGACACGTTGTTGGAAAAGGAACAATTGGGGACCCTAACACATTTCAAATACGAAATGTGTTGTTAGTAAGCAATCTCTCTTATAATTTACTTAGCATTTCACAACTTATAGATTGTGGTTACAATGTCTCTTTTCTTCCCAATTCATGTGATATAATAAATGAAAAAGGAGAAATAGTTTTAAAAGGAAATAGAGATGGTAATATTTATACTCTTACCTTAGATAACATGTTAGATGCCAAGGTTAAGTGTCTAAAATCACATGACTTAGATGTAAATTTATGGCATAGAAGATTAGGCTATATAGGAATTTCAACTATTAAGAAATTGTCTAAAAAGAATTTAATTAGAGGAATGCCTAAGTTAGACTTAGATAATTTTCAAATGTGTGAAACATGTATTAAGGGAAAACACATTAAAGAAACCTTAAAACCGAAACATGAAGTGAGTACTAGTCATGTACTAGAAATGCTTCACTTAGACTTATTTGGTCCAAGTAGGACAAGAAGTCTAGGTGGACACTACTATGTGTGTGTCATAGTAGATGATTACTCACGCTACACATGGACATTGTTCTTAACACACAAAGAAAATGCTCCATTAGCAATCGAAACCGTTATTAAGCAACTTGAAAACATTTATGAAGAAAATGTTAAAAGAATTAGAAGCGATAGAGGTGGAGAATTTAAAAACAAAGACATAATCAAATTTTGCGAACTATATGGAATCAAACATGAATTCTCACCACCTAGAACACCATAACTCAATGGAGTTGTTGAACGTAAAAATAGAACGATTTAAGAAGTTGCTAGGACAATGCTGTGTGAAAATAAATTACCTAAATATTTATGGGCTGAAGCTGTTAGTTGTGCATGCTATATTATAAATAGGCTCACTATTAGAAAGAAATTAAATAAAACGCCTTATGAATTGCTAAACAATAGACAACCTAAGATAGATTATCTTAAAGTATTTGGATGTAAATGTTTTGCGCTGAACACTAAGGATAATCTAGATAAATTTGAACAAAAGTCTATTGAATGCATATTTGTTGGGTATTCAACTAACTCAAGAGCATATAGGTGTTATAATCCTGCATCTAGAAAAATAATTGAATCCATACATGTGAAATTCAATGAAAATGCATGCTTTGAAGTTAGTGATAAACATCAACATAAACAAGAAACAAATGTTGAAAATATGTTTGATGATGATGTATTACTTGAGCCTGTACTTGATCATCTAGAACCAACTCCCCCTGAACAAGACAAACATGAACCCTTAGATGAAATAAATCAAGAGACTCTGCAATTAGAAGATACAACTAATGGTCCAATTACATATGATAATGTTGACACTAATGAAAATTGGTGGCACCCTAGAGAACGAATCATTGGGGATCCAAGTGTTGGGGTTAGAACACGTAGAAATATAAGTCAACTTGAAGGACATAGCTTAATCTCATAATTAGAACCTAAGAACGTAAAGGAAGCCTTAGGTGACATATCATGGATAGATGCTATGCATGAGGAATTAAATCAATTCACAAGGAACAACGTGTGAGACTTAGTACCTAAACCTGAAGACAAGTCTATCATAGGAACTAAATGGGTCTTTAGGAATAAAATGGATGAACAAGGAAATATTACAAGGAATAAGGCTAGACTAGTCGCACAAGGTTATAATCAATAAGAAGGAATAGATTATGAAGAAACCTTTGCACCCGTTGCACGACTAGAAGCAATTAGATTGTTACTTGCGAGTGCAAGTCTAAGCAAAATTAAGCTCTTCCAAATGGATGTCAAGAGTGCTTTCTTGAATGGATACATCCAAGAAGAGGTGTTTGTCAAACAACCCCCTGGATTCGAAGATCCAAAGAATCCTAACCATGTTTATAAGCTTAAGAAAGCTCTATATGGTTTGAAACAAGCTCCAAGAGCCTGGTATGATAGATTTGCAAACTTTCTTATTGCAAATAATTATCAAAGGGGGACCATCGACAACACATTATTCCTAAGAAGAAAAGGTAATGATTTGTTAATTGTTCAAATATACGTAGATGATATAATATTTGGTTCAACCAACCCTACTTTAGTAAAAGACTTCGAAGAATGTATGAAGTCAGAGTTTGAAATGTCAATGGTAGGAGAGTTGAATTATTTCTTAGGACTTCAAATCAAACAAACCCCTCAAGGAATTCACATTAGCCAACTTAAGTATGTCCATGATATGATTAAGAAGTTTGGCTTTGAAGAGTTGAAACCTACAACTACCCCTATGAGTGTTAGTACCAAACTTGATAAGGATGAAAATGGTAAACCTTTTGATGACATACTTTATAGGTCTATGATTGGCTCATTGTTATACTTAACTCCATCAAGACCTGATATTATGTTTAGTGTGTGTATGTGTTCTAGGTTTCAATCTTGTCCTAAGGTATCACATTACAATGCAGTGAAAAAGATCTTTAGATATCTTAAGCATACACATCACTTAGGACTGTGGTATGATAGAAACGCTAAGTTGGAATTACACGCATATAGTGATGCTGATTATGGTGGTTGCAAGTTAGATAGAAAATCCACTAGCGGTACATGTCAATTCATAGGAACCAATTTGATCTCTTGGTTTTCTAAAAAGCAAGCTAGTGTAGCTCTTTCTACCACTGAAGCCGAGTATATCGCTTTGAGTTTATGTACTACCCAAATACTTTGGCTTGAACAGAAACTTAGTGATTTTGGCATTAAAATGAATAAGATTCCAATTTTCTGCGATAGCACAAGTGCAATCAATCTTTCCCGGAATCCGGTGCTTAATTCTAAGGCCAAACACATTGAGGTGCGATACCACTTTCTTCGCGATCATGTTCAAAATGAGGACATAGTGATAAACCATATAAGAACTGATCACCAAATCGCTGACATCTTCACCAAACCCCTTAATCAAGCCACTTTTGAAAACTTACGAGCCAAATTAGGAATGATGGCTTACGATACCATTGTATAGTTCTATCTTTTGCATGATTTGCAAAATAAAGGGGGAGATAGAATAAGAACATGATTTTAGTTGGTAAGTCATGATGAATCATATGCTAAGTTTTAATTGGTAATGGTATAAATTTTGGAGCATAGGTTAAGGGGAAGAGTATGAGTTGAGGGGGAGCGGCATACTATTTAAAAGTTGAAAACATAGTTGAAAACATTTGGTTAAACTTTTGGTTAAACATTTGGTTAAACTTTTGGTTATAAGTTGTGACATTAAAATCATGTTAGGTTATTTTGAAAATCATCCAAAAGGGGGAGAATGTTGAGAAATATGTTTGGATAATTTTCAAAGTCATGATTTTAAGTGATGAATACTTAAAAATATCACACATGGTGTTATATGTGATTAAAAGTCGAAAAAGTTGAACAAGTTGACATCGATCTCTCAGGTTGTTGCACATCGATCGATCTATGTAAGGCAGAAAAGTTTAAGACCTTTCTGTGAGACATCGATCTCTAAACCTGAGACACATCGATCGATCGATGTACATCGAACTCTCACTTCGATCGATCGATGTAGGTCAGAGACAAAACCTGAACCTTTATGTGAGACATCGATCTATGAAGCTGAGGCACTTCGATCGATCGATGTCTAGGGTTTTTAGAAATAATTTTCTAAAATGTGATAAAATGGTTGTTTTCATTTGTACATAATTTATACATGCTCATTATGTGCTTATTATGTGTTTTTGGTGATTATTATTGTCTTGTGACTAATGTGCCTTGGAAGTTTCTACAACTTACCAAAAAGGGCAAAATTGATATTTTAAGTTTTGTAGGAACATCATATGGTGAAAAATATTTCAAGGGTGTATTATTATCTTGGCAAAGGTGGAATTGTGATTATTTCTGACCATCGGGGTTATTTCTGGAGTTTTCTCACACCAGGGGTATTTTGGTCATTTTATCCCTAAGTGTATTTTTGGTATTTTCGCTCAAGGAATCTCTTGAGCATATTAATATCTTCATTCTGGAGCTGTGTTATTATTATTTTGAAGATTATATGGTGATCTTATATCTTATTCTCTCAACCGATGATATTATTGACTATAGCTGGATATGTGACGATTTGAGATGTCACATTCTATTTTTTCTTGAAGACCCTCTTATATATCTTATAAGAGGATATAAATCATCATCTTTTAAAGATTACAAGGTTTCCTTGGTGCAAGATTCATCACAATATGTAAAGGAGAAGAAAGTATGAATTTTGGTGTTATATGTTGACATAATCTTGTCAACACGTATTCATTATTTTTTATTCACAAAATTTGAGTTGGTATACATACATACAACATCAAAAACGTCCATAAACAGGTGGAGAAGGTGTTATACACATTTTATAACTTTTAGGCAAGTGGACAAATTCAAAAACAAGCTGGTTGGCAAAAGTTGTCAACTTGAAATTTCAAATTTGAAGTTAATGGAGACAAGGTTGTTGGAGCTGATTTTGGATGTGCTTTAATTCAAAATTCTCAGCCATCACATGGTCTAAAAGTTGGAGAGAATATGCCATCTATTCACACTATAAATAGGAGGCAAGGTGAAGAAGAGAAGACACATACTTGAAAGCAAAATTGAAGATTGTTGTCTTGCTATTCTCTTCTCATATTTTCGTTCATACTTTGTGTAGCTAAGGTGTTCCAATTTTCCTGTTGTCCAGATACACTGTACACACCTTCTTGGGTTGGATTTGTATGATTGATTAGCCAAATTTATAAGGCTACATCAATAGGTGGTAGAGGTGTTGTAACCAAGAGTTGCATAGAGGTGATTATCCAAGTCTTGAATAGGGTTGGTGTATAACCCAAGGATCAAGCTTGGCTCTTGTTGTAAGGTGTTCATTTGATAGTGAAATCCAAGGAAAGGTGATCTTTGGGACTGGAGTAGGTCACATTGACCGAACCAGGATAAATTCTTGGTGTTCTTCTCTTGTTTCTTTATTTCTGTTTTCTGCCCGTTTTTGATTGCAGTTTTCACACAACTTCTCACAACTCAAAAAAAATAGCTAAACATTTTCCAAATTCATGATTTTTGGTGGAGTTATACTTCAGACTGTTAGCTTTCATTTGCAACAAGAATCACTTGATTTGAGCAAGGGAAAGTTAGTCTTTCAGTCTTTCCAAGATAACTGCTCCAATCTGGCTGTAATCTGACCAGTTTTGAGAAAACTTAAATTCTGTATTTTTCAAGAATTGTTTAAGGTCAGGGATTTTTGGAAACTTCATCTACACATTCTAAGGAGTGTTTTGATATAAAGATCAACCTTTTTGGTTGAGTATTCAAAGAGAAACACGTTTTGTAAAATCAGCAACATTCTTTCCAATTCTGTCCAGATTGACCATCTGAATATTTTTATTTGTTTGAAGAGTCAAAAGATCTTATTTTTGTCTGATTTTTGGACAGAGTCTTGTTAACTCATTGAAGTTAAATTCTGGAAAGTTTCATAATTTTTGGAGTTGTGTACAATTATTTGTGAATTTTTGAAGAACGGGTTCTTAATCTGATGTGGTTTCAGATTTTGTTTTCAAATGGGATTTTAACAAAGGGTTGTAGTGTAATTTCCGCTAACCACTATTCACCCCCCCTCTAGTGGTGTTTATTGCAGGTGCACGGTCCAACAGTTTATGGTTTCGAAACCGGCTGTGTGTGCCAAATGACCATGAAATTCAGAGGGAGATCCTCAAGGAAGCTCACAATTCACGACTGTATATATACCTTGGAGCTACTAAGATGTACCAAGATTTAAAGCAACATTACTTGTGGAATGGAATGAAACGAAAAATTGCTGATTATGTGGAACGATGTTTGGTATGTCAGTAAGTGAAGGCGGAACATCAGAGGCCGGCAGGGCTTCTGCAACCATTAGAAATTCCAGAGTAGAAATGGGAACATACACTATGGATTTCATCACAGGAATTCAAAAGAATCGAGGAGGCAGTGATACCATATGGATAACTGTGGACAGACTGACTAAAACCGCGCAGTTCTTACCGATGACAATCTAGGCTTCAATGGAAAAACTGGTACAAATGTATAATAATGTCTTGAGTCTGCATGGTATTCTGGTAAGTATAGTCTGCGACCGAGATCCACGTTTTACCTCCAGATTCTGGTTCGCGTTTCAGCGTGCTGTGGGTACTGAGATCAGGATGAGTACTGCGTTCTATCCACAAATTGATGTACAGACAGAAAGAACTATACAAACATTAGAAGATATGTTACGATCCTGTACCTTGGATTTTAGAGGTACTTGGGACAAAATTGTGAAGTTAATGGAGTTTGCGTACAACAGTAGCTATCACAGCTCGATTGGAATTGCACCCTTCGAGGCATTATATGGACGGAAGGGCCGATCCCCTTTGTACTGGGATGAAATCGGGGAAAGAGCAACTACCGTGCTAAGGTTGATAGAACAAACCAAGAATCAAGTCCGACAGATACGCGAAAGACTAAAGGCGGCCCAGGATCACAGCAAAAGCTGGGCAGACTCAAAATGACGACTGATTGAGTTCGAGATTGGTGAAAAGGTATACTTGAGGATCTCACCGACAAAAGGAGTAATGTGCTTCGGAGTAAAAGGGAAGTTAATTTCTCGATTCATCGGACCCTATGAAGTTTTGGAGAAAATTGGATCCGTAGCATACCGACAAGCATTACCACCTCCATTATCCCAGATACACGATGTGTTCCACGTATCACAACTACGAAGATACGTTCATAACCCGAGCCATGTATTGGAAAATCAGCATTTAGAAATCCGGGATGACACTTCTTACGACGAAGTACTAGTGCGAATTGTAGATCGGAAGGGGCAGATATTACGAAGCAAATCAATTCCGCTTGTTAAGGTTCAGTGGAGTAATCACACAGAATGGGAAGCAACTTGGGAGCCAGAACGGCAGATGAGAGAGCAATATCCTCGGCTCTTCGACTGAGGTACGTAAGTTTCGAGGCCGAAACTTTTTATAAGTGGGGAGAAATGTTACATCCCAACTACCGTTACATGCCTAGAATAAATTTTGTTGTGATGCCGTAACTTAGTATAAGTGTGTAAACATTACATGAATAAAATTTTAGAATTTCTAAAATTACTTAAGGAGGGTAGGCTAAATTAATTAGAAATAGAGAGCATTAGTATAAGTTTTACTTAGGCAATTAAATAAAGGAAAAAGAAATTACACATGAGGGAAATAAAACAAGGTTAAAGTAGTAATTTCTCACTACCCACTTGCACCACTCCCTACCCGGCCTCTCTTCTTCTTCTATTTTAATTTCCTCCCATTTTCTATTTTATACTTCATCATTTGCATGTCTTACACAAATAAGACAATTCCCCACTCATATTTCATGCAAAATGCTTTTTATTCCAGTATCCCCATCATCCAAGAAACTCCATCATTATTCCTCCACTAACTAGATTTCAGCCAAGCATAAGACAAGGAGGGAAAATTCTATATTTCAAGACAAATCTTGCACTCCTCTCATTTCACAACAAAAATCTTTCACTCTCTACTATCCTTTTCCCACTATTCCTCTCTCTCTAGCAACTAAATTTCTTCCACTCTCTTCTCCATCCTCCAACCGTGGGTACATAGCCAAGGACCAAGGAAGACTTCCATCATTCAAGCAAGCACCAAGTTTCATATCAAAGGTAGGCATCTTCCCATCATTACCTACAACTTCATACCACCATTCATCCTTTCAAAAGCTCCATCTTTTCTTACATTATAGGCCATAACCGAAAGCTCCTTCAAGGAGGTAGAATGAATTGTGTTAGTTGAGCAAATATGAATCTTCAAGCCAGCCAATGTGAGAATCATTTAGAATTGATTATAGTACACACATACTCTCATTCCTTTCCTTAAAGACCGATTCTTGTATCTTTTTTGGCCATCAAGGCCGTGTGTACCCAAGCCACACCAAGGGTGAAATCTTTCACTCTTAGGTGTAAGATTCAGGCATCAATGCAAGTATTCTTCCTAGCTCCTTCAAGAAAATTAAAATAAAGAGTGTTATGTTCACTAATAAGGAACTGATCATACATGAAACCACTAAAATGAAGTCCTTAGAATCAATTGTAGTGAATGATGTTTGCATGTTCAATTGGTGGATGCATGTGTAATTCCCTTGAATGGTTTCCTCAAATATGCTTAGAATGCCATCTTAATGTAACATGCAAGATGAAATTGAGCCACCAATAGCCCATTTAGGCCGTGCATGTCAAAAAGGAGAGATCTTTACCATCCTCTCAAAACTTTGATGCAAATTGTAGAAATATGAGTGTATTATGTTAGAAAGTGTTCCAAGAACTTCCTCCATTTTCATTTTAATACATGCATGTCATTTTCTTCATGTTCATATGTAGGAGAAGAGATTTCCATAGAAATAGGAGTATTATAATCTTAGGATGGTACAAAACCATTCATTCCATCATGCATGTCAATAAAGATGCCATTTTTGATCATCATCAATATTGGAATCATCAATTTTTTTCTATAGGGAACGGTCCATGAGCCTCTCGCATAGGCCATGAAATCATCATCATCATCATCATCATGAGTATTTTGATAAACATAGTCTAAGATTGGTGAAATGTCATAGATGTTCTAACTTATGTGCTTTATATGCTTGCATGTCATTTGTAGTATGATTACCATCATAAGTTTAATCCTTATGGTCATAATTATGTTTGTGTGATGTAATTTGAACATGGTAACATTAAGCAAGTTGATGTACATTATGAATTATCATCACCATACTTACAATAATTAAAATGTATAAATGGATTTTATCATCATCCTCACCATCATGCATGAATGTTAGATGTTAGAAAATTCATAATTGAAACCACCCCTAGATTCGGCCAAGGGGTCTAAAAGAGGTTCTAATTGAAGTACAAATTCCACAAATGTATATTTCCATGATTATGTATAAAATAACAAGTACATGAAAAGGTAAAAGGGCCATAAGTGTATCCATTACATAAGGATAAAATTCCAATAAATGGGCTCCACAAGGTTCCGACCCAGTGGCCATATTACATCTAAAGAAATGAACTTTCACCATGTAACATTTTCTATGTGACTAGATAATTATTGTGAGCCATAATTATGGGAAAAATGAACCCACTAGAGCACTAAATAAAAATGGAGCAAATTAGGTAGGCTATGGCCACTTTCTGCCCTAAGCCCAATTATTGGTGCCTTATTATTAATTAACCACTTTAAAGTATACTATGTAAATTCATATAAAGTATATGTTAAAAGTATATTTAAGGAAAGACAATATAAATGTTCATTAATTAATAGTGCATACTTTCCTATAATCCTATGTCCAAGAAAACATAGTATAAATGTATGATGACGCATGACCCCAAAGAGGCCAAATTAGCAGTTTAAGACAAGCTACTCAAATAAATAATAACTAATTACTAATACAAACCAACAATCACTAATTCCAAACAAGAATGACAATAAGTTATGGAAGAGGAAAGAGACCTGCGTAAAATCTCTCTTCATGCATGTTTTCTTCATGGTTTCCAAAATCACTGGGTTTACTTACTAGCATGTTATAAATTTCTGCATGAAATGTTTTTCAAGTTTTCATGATGATACCGCGAGACAAATGATTCCATACGACTTACGCATGCATACGTGGGTGAGTGTAACACCTTGTCTGGGACAAGGGCTCTCTACCTATCTATATACACATGATCTGCAGGCTGAGTGTAACACCTTGTCCGATACAAGGGTTCTCTGCCTTTCAGTTACGTCTATGACGTTCTGTAGGGACATCTGCCTGATGTCTGGTCCTGGGGGAGGATGTCAGGGGCAAAATACGTTATCGCAGAGTATAACACCGCGTTCGGGACTTGGGTTCTCTGCCATAACGCGTCACCGTTAGTCCTATGTACGTATGATGTAACACCGTGGTTGGACCATCGAGATTCATAGACGATACTCGTGGCTACTCGGGGAATCATTCGATATGTTGTGGGTACCATTCTTATGTTACGAAAAGTGCTATAGCCAATCATGTCATGTCATGTTTATGTATGTATGAAAGGAAATGTTTTTCAAAAATTCTACGATGCATATATCATGATCATGTCTCATGCAACCTTTAGTGCCCTAAGTTGTGATTCTCATAGTACGACAACAAGAAACAAAACGAAAGATTGTACACAAGAAAAATGTTAACTATAGGCTGAGACAAGAATGACTAACAGAAGGGTTTGTTTACTTTACGATGCTCTTTACCCGTGAACGTTTTCATGTTACGATATCTGCTTTATTTATTGCAGCACTTACTTTTATCATTTGCTATTTCTATTTATGTTATGTATATGATATCTGTGACACACCTTACTGTATCATCCACTATCCTAGTCCCCATTCATGATCCACTTGACGAACCAAGGCGGAAATACTTGCTGACCGATTTGTTATCGCTCACCCCTTTATTTAACAATGCAGATCCACAGGACCCTGTAAGTTGATACACTAGCGGATTCGATAACAAACGTTATAGAACATACGATAGAACTTAAATAACTTTCGTCGTAACAACTTAGGTTGTAGATTAAATTAAAGCAAAACTAAAAGACATGACACAATAGTATTTCATTATATAAAAAAATTAAAAATAAAACAAGACATAACAAAATAATTAGGGAAGAAAAAAAGGAAAATGAATATATATGAGTATACACACAGAGAGAGTTTTAGGAGGGAAAATGAGGTAGAAATTGTGGTTAGAAAAATACCCTAACAAAATACCAAGTGTAGAAAATTGTGTAGCAATTAAATGATGATATTTTGTCCCATTCTACCCACCCAAACTACCTTATGGTTGTCCCCTACATCCATGTGGGAAGAAAAGATTTCTTCTGTTTTGTCTTTCATTACACAACAAAACCCTACACACTTTTACCACAATTATCACATTTTCTTTACTTATCCTGCGTGGCAAATAAGATAAGCCATCTTTCTTCCTTCCAACCCTCTAGACCGGCCACCCTCTCCTAAGAAGACAATACCTTTTCTTTTCTTACACTCTTCTCCCCACCATCATTAACCCTATGTCTAATACCACCAAATCTTCATCATTTCAAATCATTTTTCCTAACCAAACTCTCCTCCTCACCCTTCGAACAAGAATGATCAAAAAGGGGGCAAACCCTTTTCTTTTTCTTCACTTCACACTTCAAAAATTTCTACATTTCATCCAAAATCCTCTCTTCTCTCTCTTTTAAAACACAAGGTCTTCCAACTCTCCTCCATACACCTTGATTGGCCGAGAACCCCCAAGAGAAACAAAGGCAAGATTTTCTTCATCTCATCCCACCTAAATATCATCCATCATAAGTTTCCAAAAAACCCTCCATCATCTAAGCATGATTCAAGAAGGGTGTAGAGCTTAAATAAAGGAAGAACAAGGTACAAAACTCCATGTATATTAAGTTAAATTCTTTCATTTATTTTGCTTCATAACTTGCTCACTAACTCTTCCATTTTGGCTTCAAAACCGTGGACTCCAAAGAAGAAAGAGAAGGTGTTTTTCTTTCAAACCAAGTGAAGAATCTTCACTTTAAGTTGGTAAATAACTGAGAAAGGCAAGTATTCTTCCTACTGTTGAGAAATGAGGGTTTGAGCGATTTGAAAATGCATGATTTAAATGTTACGTGTTTACGAAATTTATGAAAAGAGTGTTACTGGATATATGCATGTGATAAAAATACGTTACATATTTATATATAATGTTATTGTACTAACATGCCATGAAGCGTTAAAGCTTATATCATATGGCAAACATTTGTTGTCTTTATACTATTTTAAGGTGACATGATTAATAAACTAAACTAGTTCATTAAGTGAAGTGCTTAAGTTAATGAACTAACTAGTTCATTAAATGAACACATATTTGGAGAGAGCTATATGACAACAAACATGAAATGGAAAGTCTCCTCATCTCCAACTCACACGCCACATACTTATATATATTTCATGTACAAATGTTTTTTAAAGACATAATATATACTTATGTCCCGACGTACCACCGACACATCATATACATCATAACCGTACGTCGACGTCACACCACCATATACACATTATATTTATGAGTATATACATGTCTCATATCATACATTACAAGTCATCTTGATACAAAAATTACAACGACATGTCATGAAGCCATAAATATAAAATTGTCGCATCGGGTGGCAATCGAAATTTCACCGACATGTCACGTACTTACCATATAAAGATGGTCAGCCTATATACATCAAAAATATTCGGAAATTTAGTTGCTCCATATGTCATAATCATCACTAAATTCATACCATGTTTACACAAACATATCACCCACAATTTAGCCTAAATTTATGGAGAATTCAAAGTCAAGCTTATTTTGTCACACGGGGCAGTTTTTTCTCAGCCATTGGAGCTGAATATACATCTCATTTTATGTATATTATGTGTGACATAACATATACTACATGTTTTTACTTGGCAAGGTTTTAATGCGGCATATCATATATGACTGGCGATCAGTAATTATTTGGTCTTTACACTTTCTTTTTTCATACGATGACACTTGATGTACTATGATATTCCTCCGCTATAAGTGAGGTCTAAATTACATAACATTTTTCTATTCAAAAATTATACATAAATACATACATACATATATATATAAACATACATACATACATACATACATACATATATATATATATATATATATAAACATACATACATACATATATATATGTATATATATATTATATGTTTAAGAAGTTTGATTTTAATCGAAAAAAATAGCGTAATCGACGAAAGTCGAAAATTCGGTTTTCTACACTTAGGCATACATGAAAATGTTTTGGCCTTGATGTCACATGTATTCAGACATTTTTTACATATTCAAGACATATTAGAGTGTTATAAAAAATAAATTTATGGTTGATTGCAATTTACCATGTGTGTAAAGATTGTGCATCATTATGTGATAAAGTTTACCAAAAGACAATTTCAGCACGTTCAGCTGAATATCACACGCCATTTACAATTTGTTGGAGTCTAGGTGGAGCTTTTTTGGCACTTTAATTGGTGGAGAATATGCCACACATGATTGGTGACATTGAAGAGTGCAACACATGAGGAAAAAATTCAAATAAAACACATGCTGAAATTTCAGCACATGTCTTTGAGAGCTGGCTGATTTTTGCATCTCTTTGTCTTCAATCTTATTCCAAAATTTAAGGGGGATCATATCATGATTATTTGGAAGTTAATCACCTTGATTTTAAGCACATTTCAGATTTTTGAGAAGAAATTCCAGCTTATTTAAGGAGCGCTTAGGTGGATTAGAGATGGCTTGTCAAGAAGTGACAACTAGGTGAAGACAAGTCGTTCGTCCATTCGTGTTGCGCCAAGTAAGAAGGGTTGTGTCATCATTCATACAAAGAAACCTTCCAAGGGTATTCAAGACAACTTTCTTCTTCTTCCTTTCTTTTCTCTTGCTCTTAGCCTCAAGCCTATCATACATATCTTCCATATACTGCTTAGGCTTTGTGTAAACCATCCACATACATTCATCTCATGTAAAAGGTTGATCAAGGTAATGATCAAACCTTCATTCGAATGGTGATGGTGTTCATGTTGTTGTGTTTGTTTGTTTGTTTGTAAAAGGATGGAGTTGGTGCTTAACTCCAGTCACTCTTATGTCGAGGTGTCATTTGTGATTAGTGAATACCGAGGAAGGTGTCCTCGAAGACTGGAGTAGGTTGTTTTAACCGAACCAGTATAAAAATCTCGGTGTTATTTACGTTTAGCATTTTTTACTTTCAGTTTTCAGTTTTCTGCACCGTTTTTATATCACGGGAAAAATAGCAAACGTCTTTCAAAAATAACAAATGTTTGCAGAAACATAGCCAACACATCCTAGCTTTCATTTGACACAACTTTCAGCTCATTTGGATAAGTGTAAGTCAGTAAAACGTTAATAGTTCTTAGGCTAGTCTAATCTGATTCTCAGATTTGTAAATGTTGAGAACATCAACGTAGTTGACATACTTACCAAGGGAATTTTGAAAAACTGTTTTAAACCATTAAAGTATACATCGTGAGGGTCATACCTAAACGTTTCAGGTCATTTAGAGTTTCCAATTAATAGGAATAAATTTTTCATTTCGGAGTACGGTTTCTGGCAGACTGACGCAATCTGTAACAAAACGTGTTTTCAAGGGCTTAGGCTTGGAGTTTTAATCTGAAATTTTTGTGAGACACTCATAATATGTGAGAGCATAGCTTCACCAAATTTCATACTTTTTGGAGGTCTACAACCAGGTCATCTAGCTAAATCAAATGAGGATCTTAAAACAGAAACTATTTTCAGAAGTGAGTTATTTGGTCCAAAACCAAATTTTCCGCACTCACTATTCAACCTCCCCCTTCTAGTGGTGCTATACAGGTCCTATAAGTGGTATCAGAGCACATGCACACGCACTATAAGAAGATTCAACGATCTTTGTGAGATGACATCCAGTAGTTATAAAACCAAGCAAGAAGGAATGTCAAGCGTAAGTCCTCCTCTTTTCGACGGTGAGTCTTTTATACAATGAAAACTTCATACGGAAATTTTCTTTATGGCTATTGATATAGACTTATGGTCCATCATAGAAGACGACCCTTTTGTTTCCTCTAAGATAACTACTGTTGATGGCGTTACATTAGAAGTAGTAAAGTCTAAGCAAGAGTACACTGTAGACAATAAAAAGAGATTAAGCATGGATGCTAAGGCTATGCAACTCATTTTAAATTGTTTAAGTAAAATTCAAATCAAGTTACATGTCCAATTGCTCTAATGCCCAAGAAATTTGGAGAATTCTTGAAATGAAACATGAAGGTACTAGTCAAGTTAAAGAGTCCAAGATAAACATGGTTATGTCCACTCTTGAATCCTTCAAATTATTACCGAATGAATCTATTGTTAATATGGATTTATGATTGACTAATATTTACAATTCTCTTGAGTCTCTTGGAAAAGTATTTTCTTCACAGGAAAATGTTCAAAAGGTATTAAGAAGTCTCCCATCCAAATAGGATCTCAAAGTCTCTGCAATCAAAGAAAGTAAGGAAACAAAATCGATAAAAATGGAGGAATTGATGGGATCATTAAAGGTATATAAACACAAACTCACTTTTTTAGGAAATTCTGAATCAACTTCTAAACAAGATAGGACTATAGCGTGTAAATCAAATGAATACGTCTCTACCTCTTCTAATCGCATAGATGATAGTGGTACTGATTCCGATAATGATGATCTAATCATTTTGGCTAAAGGATTAAGAAAGATAATGAGAAAGTCATTTAAAAACAAGCCTAAGCCTACGTCATCTAAGAACCATAGAAAGAATAATGATAAAGATGTTAAGTGTTATACTTGTGGAAGACTTGGACATATATCATATGACTGCCCGAACAAGGATAAAATAATGAATAAAAACCATGACAAGAATCGAACAAAAACTAGACCTGTCTCAGAACCTAAACAAAGGAAAAGAGCCCTTAAAGCATCCACATGGAGTGATTCATCCGATTTTGAAAGTGAAGAAGCCGAAGAGGAAATGGCTCAAGTATGCTTTACATCCAAAGCATCCAGTGAGGTAAATTCTGAATCTGATTCTGATTCTGATTCTGAGCGTTCTTATGATGATTTATTTTGTCAATATCTTGAGTTGCATAAGTTTTCTAAGGGTCTTGCAAAAGAAAAGAAACGCTTAATTGAAGACAAGAAATCGTTAGAATCTTCTAACACGAATCTTGTATCTCAATTAAACGATTCAAAAGAAGAGTCGTCTTGCATGATAAATTCATTAAAATCTGAGATTTCCTCCTTAAAATCCGAGAATACTGAGATGAAAGCCAAAATTTCAAATTTGAAATCAAGAAATGCAGACTTAGAAAAGACGGTAAAACAATTTGATGCAGATACTTGCATGTTAGATCGCCTTATTTCTTCTCAAAAGAATCAAAATGATAAAATCGGATTAGGGTACGTTGAAGAAAATAAGGTATAAAACAAGTCTACAAATTTAGTTCTATCTTCTAAACAAACGCATACAATTGTACAACCTAAGAAGATATCTAGTGCACCACCCATTATATCTCATCGTACTCCTTCTTTTTCATCACATACAAAATACAATTATGTACCATATAGGTATGAAAGGAAATCATTGATGCATAAGCGACATTCATACAACACTAATGCATCTAGACCATGCACCATGCACACTAACACAAATGCATATCAAAAAAGAAGATCTTATTATGCTCATAATGATATTCTCGGCCATAGGCCAAATAGACATGCCCCTAACATTTATTATATTGCTTCTTCATCTCTTTTCTCACCTTTTGTAAGACTAAGAAAGTTCAACCAAGTTTGGGTATCAAAAGGTACTCTTGCAAAGGGTTGAATCAATAACCCTTAAGAACACACTTGAAATGCATGATTTCTTTTGACATGCTATAAATTGCTCTTCATTGCTACTAATGCTTTTGATGTGATTTACAAAATAAAGGGAGAGAGAAAAACATGATTTAAGGGGGAGAGATAAAGTTAAGGGGAAGCAGGATAGATGATTTAAGGGGGAGAGATAAATTTAACGGGGAAAACGATAGCACGATATTATGAAATTCAAATTTTAAATTTGTGCATAATTGCAGGGGGAGCGATCACATTTAAATCATGGATAAATGTTATTTTGCAAATCATCAAAAGGTGGAGAATGTTATGAAATCGAGGTTTGAGTGATTTGAAAATGCATGATTTAAATGTTACGTGTTTACGAAATGCATAAAATAAATGTTACTTGATATATGCACGTGATAAAAATATGTTACATATTTATATATAAGGTTATCGTACTAACATGCCATGAAGCGTTAAAACTTACATCATATGGCTAACTTTTGTTGTTTTTGTACTATTTTCAGGTGCCATGATTAATGAACTAAACTAGTTCATTAAGTGAAGTGCTTAAGTTAATGAACATACTAGTTCATTAAATGAAGACATATTTGGAGAGAGCTATATGACAACAAAATTGAAATGGAAAGCCTGCTCATCTCCAATTCACACGCCACATACTTATATATATTTCAAATACAAATTTTTTTAAAGACACAATATATACTTATGTCCCGACGTACCACCGACACGTCACACACATCATAACCGTACGTCGACGTCACACCACCATATACACATTCTATTTATGAGTATATACAGGTTTTGTATCATATATTACAAGTCATCTTGATGCAAAAATTATAACGACATGTCACGAAGACATAAACCAAAAATTGTTGCATCGAGTGACAACCGAAACTTCACCGACATGTCACTTACTTACAATATAAAGATAGTCAGCCTATATATATCAAAAATATTCAGAAATTTTGTTGCTCCATATGTCATAATCATCCCCAAAATCATACCATGTTTACTCACACAAATCACCCACAATTTAGCCTAAATTTGTGGAGAATTCAAAGTCAAGTTTATTTTGTCACATGGGTGGTTTTTCCTCAGCCATTGGAGCTGAATATACACCTCATTTTATGTATATTATGTGTGACATAATATATATTACATGTTTAAGAAGTTTGAGTTTAATCGGAGAAAAATCGCGTAATCGATGAAAGTCAAAAATTCGGTTTTCTATACTTAGGCATACATGAAAACATTTTGGCCTTGATTTCACATGTGTCCAGACATTTTTTACATATTCAAGACATATTAGAGTGTTCTAGAAAAATAAATTTAGGGGCTGATTGCAATTTACCATTTCCATGAGACCATGACATTAGCATAAGTTATGAATGTCTAAGACAATTAAAAATCCAATGTAATTTTAAAAGAAAAGAATGAACAAAACTAAATTGGAGCAAAGAAGACCTTTTGGCCCTAAGCCTAATTTTCGACCATCAACAATAATAAAGGCAACTTTTGACATATCATATAAATAGGAGCTAAATGTGTTGTAATATCAGTTTAATTGATAACACGATATAACTTGATTGTGCAACACTATGAATCTGAAAATTCTTCAAGTCATGATATATGGTCCAACATAGTGAGTAACTTAACCAGAGCATACCAGACTAACAGAATAAAAGTATCTATAAGTATAAGAAATTAAAGACTACACACGAATAAGAAAACCTACATACCACATCCTCTCATGCATGATGTCCTCATGATTTTTCGTCAACTTAAAGTGTTTTCAAGACATGTTTATAACCGATGGATGAAATGTTTTAAGGATTAAATGATTTTAAGAATTTGTAGCACGAGACAATTGATTCCATATGACTTATGCATGTATCCATAGGTAAGTGTAGCACCTTGTCTGAGACAAGTGCTCTCTACCTATCTTTATACGCTTGATATGCAGCTTGAGTGTAACACCTTGCCCAGGGTATGGGTTCTCTGCCTTTTCTGTTACGTCTATGACGTTCATTATGGAGAGCTGCCTTATGTCTGGTCCTGGGAGAGGATGTCAGGGGCAAAATACGTTATCGCAGAGTATAACACCGCGTCCAAGACTCGGGTTCTCTTCTATAGCGCGTCACCGTTAGTCCTATGTACGTATGATGTAACACCATGGTTGGACCATCGGGATTCAGAGACGGTACTCGTGGCTACTCGGGGAATCATTCGGTATGTCGTGGGTACCATTCTTATGATATGCAAGGTGCTATAGCCACCCATGTCATGTCATGTTTATTCAAGTATGAAATAAAGTGTTTTCTCTTCAAAGAAGTTCTACATTGCATATGTCGCGATCATGTCTCATGTGCCCCCAAATAACTCTAAGTCATGAATCTCGAAAATAAGAAATATAATATTACAGAATGATAAGAACAAACCAAAGAAGATCGTACACAAGAACGAAGTAACTATGAGCTAAGACAAGTTTGTTTAGCAGGATAGTATGTTTACCTTATAATGCTTTCTGTCTGTAATAATGATGCATGATATGATACCTGCGTTATTACTTCCGCACTTACACTAAGCTTTATTTTTCAGCATTTACTCCATGTTTTATTCTTGCTGTTACATTAAGCATTATGATACTTGTCTACAACATATTGTATCACCTATAACCCCAACCCGCATGTATGATCCACATGACGAACCTAAGCAGAACTACTTGCTGAGCGATTCGTTATCGCTCACCCCTTTATTTCACCATGCAGATCCACAGGACCCTGAACGAGAGTTCATTGAAGTCGAGTCAGACTAGACATATGGAGCTGATTAGTAGCTGCCCACAACCTCTTCTGTATTTTGGGATATTCAGCTCTGTATTTTGATATTTTGTACTATGGATGTATCTATGACGCTCATGCGGATGTATTAGGATGTACTCCTGTTAACGTTTATTTCTGCTTATGTCATTTCGTTTCCGCTTATCGATACATGATATTACGACTTGTATATGTATGATGATGTCACCTTGTACTTCTCGTAGTAGAGTACGGCGAGTGCACTATGCCGAGACCCTGGTCCTGGGCGGGGCGCTACAGATGGTATCACAGACAAGACTCCAGAGCCAAAGCAGACAACATAAGCTAAATAACGACGAGTACATAGGTTATGATTTTAGAACTTAAGATTGATGTAGCAGGCGAGATGGTTTAGTAAGTGTACTTAGAGCAGTTATGAAGGGTATGATAAGAAGTATAATAGATAAAATCTAAGAGGAATTTCACATAATAGGGACTAATAATAATATTGTAATGATTTTTGGAGGATGACATCACGAACATGAAGCCGCTCCCCCTTACCGTCATCACCAGTGATGAATTCTGTTTCTAGGTCGATGGAAGTACCCACCCGGGTCACTTTCTACGGCAGAGGTTGTTCGCATTATCACGAAGGCTATTCAATTATTGAGACAGTTAGCTGAATTATGGCCGACTCAGACAGCTCGGGTTTCAGTACCTACACCTCCTTCGCCTCAACCTCAGCCACAGAGGAGTCTTGAGTACTATTACAGACTGTTAATAAGGACCTGAGTACCAAATTTTCACGGAGAACCTAACCCAGAAAAAGCCGAACAATGGTTGGACAAGATAGAGTATAGTTTTCGCCGAATAAACATGCCTGAAGAAGCAAAAGTGCGAGTCATATGGCCATTCCTAACAGGGCGAGCTAGACAATGGTGAAGGACTCATATACAAACATTGCCTCTGCCACTATCATGGACGGATTTTAATGAAGAGTTCTGTAAATTTTACCTTCCCCGAGCTTTTCTGGAACAAAGGGTGGAAGAATTTAATAACTTGAAGCAACATGCACGTGTTTTGGTCTCCGAATATTTTCAACGGTTTGTCAATTTAGGAAGGTATCTTCCGGAAATTATGAGTGATGACACCATCAAGATAATTAGATTCCGTCGTGGTCTGGACCCTCAAATTCAGAACTGGACGGTTGGGCTACAATCTGACACTTTTGAGAGTTACTGGAAAATTGCTACAGAGTGGAACGAGCTATCTCTTCTTTAGATCGTGAGCAGAGAAACATGAGAAACAGAACAGAAAGATGGAGTCCCTATTCCCAACAGGCAGTGATACCGAGATGCCCACGATGCTAGAAGTGGCACACGGGCAAATTTTGTTTAGGGACTAATGCCTGTTTCGGGTGTGGTGAGACAGGACATCAGATAAGAGAATGTACCAAAAAGAGAAGCATGTCACAGATACAAGTAAAACAACGAGAGGAACCCTCAAGAATGGATCACCATATTTAAGAAAGCCAATCCGGGATTTTGGAAGATCATACGCAACAACAGGTATGCCGAAATACGTAGCTTAACTATGATCAAAATATTCAAAATACTAGCACTGATGGAGTAACGATAGTATAGTATTTATAGAACTAAGTAGAATAAGTTATATCACGGTTTAACCACAAATTTCATACTCTAATACTGAAAATTATTGACTGCAAGTCAAATACTAAAAGGCATGATTTTAGAAAAGCATGCTGAAAAGTAAAGACATTTTGTCAAAAAAGTTCTCGTTACCTGTCTTGAGGATGAAGTCGGTAGAAGAAACAAGTTTCGAGGATGAAACTTTTTATAAGGGGGAAGACTGTTACAACCCGCACCATAGTCAAGTTGATAAACAAAATTTCAACATAAATAAGTACGATCATCGTACCGCATTAGGTGCAAGATAAGTTGCCAAATATTAATATTTAACTTGACAGGTACAAGACTAAATTATAATACATATAAATTAGTAGTATAAAGTGAAGTTATAAATTAAAATATTAAAGAAAGGTAAAAGAAAATTACTCATAGAGAGGTAAAGATAAAATAAACAAAATCACCACCCTAGCAACCCGGCCTAGAATCCGGCTACCCCCTTCTTTTCCCAATTCTTGGACATTCTTTTCTCTTTTCCCATATCATCATGACATATTTCTTACACAAAGCAACTAACAACCAATCCTACTTCATGCATAAACCTTTTTCCTTCCATTTGCATACACTCCCCAACTGGTTACCCTTCATTGGTCCTTCAAAATTTCTATATCATTCCTTTGATTTCTTTTCCCTTTAATCATTCTATTTCTTACACAATATAAGACATGTACACATTAGAAATTCCTGCAATTATCTTGCTACTACACTAATTAACAATGCAAAAAGTACTCATTATTATTTCTCTCACATTTTCGGCCATTAGTGTAAGGAAGAAGCAAGATAGCTTTCTTTTTACAAAAATTTATTCCTTACACAACACCCTCTTTAACATCTCTTATAAACATTCTTTCAATTACAAACAACGAATAAAAATTTTGTCATCATATACCCCAATCGGCCAAATTAAGACATGAGTACAAGCCACCATCTCAAGTCTTACATCATGTAAGACAACTAACCAATCATGTTCCATGCAAATTTCTTTTCATTCACTCACCTCCTTAACCAAACAACATGTAAGGTCATTCACAAATCCTCTACCATACATGATAAGAAATCATGACTCCTCATTCATGTAGTAAATTTCGGCCAAATAGAAAAGATAAGGCCAAAAGGTTCTTTTTTTTATTTTCATTACCTTTAATCATTTCCATTCTTTCACAAAAGGGAACAAATGCCCAATAAGATTACATGCAAAATTCTCTTTTTATTTTTCCTACTACAAGAAGCTTCATCATTGTTTTTCGGCCATGGCTAGGAAACAAGATAAGTTGTTTTGCATAAGCCATCATAGTGGACTCTTACACCTTACAATCCTTTTCCAATAGGAATTCATGCATGACTTCCTTTTCTTTACACATCCTTACTCACATCACTTCAATCTCTTACACTACAAATTCCCTGTCCAATTATATTGCATACAAGGTTTTTTTTCTTGCAATCACTTTTTTCCCAACCAAGAGGTAATCATTCCTCCCCTACCAAGATTTCGCCCAACATAAGACAAAATGAAGGCTTCTATATTCCAAGAAAAATTCCCCTTTTCCCCTCTCATTTCATAACACCAATCTTTTATTCTCTAAAAAATTTTCTACACACTTCCTTTTCCTCTAGCAATCCAAGTTCCTTTTCCCTCTTCCTTTTTCTCCATCCCCCCAACCGCGAGGACCCAAGCCTATAACCAAGGAAGTTCTTTCAATTTCAAGCAACCATCAAGCTTTATCTTAGGTTTCAACAAGGGAGTATGAGAAGTTCCTCAACTTGATAAGTGAAGGATCTCATGCTAATTTCAGGGCCGAGACCTTCAAGCTAGGAGTCCAAGAAGAAATCTTTCCCCATTTAGTGCAAGATTCAAGCTTCAAAGGCAAGTATTCTTCCTATTTTCTTCAAGAAAATTGAAAATGAAGTTTAGTATGCTCACCATTAACTATTGGATCATGCATGCAACTAAAAATTATGGTCTCTAAGTTTTTTTGACATTAAATAAGGCTCGCATGTTGAAATTATTGATGCATGTGTTCTTTTCTTAAGTGAAACCATCAAATGTGCTTAGAATACTACTCTAATCTAACATGCGAGATGAAATTTAGTCACCAATAGGCCATTTAGGCCGTGCATGTCAAGAAGAAGGCGCCATATCCATTATCTCTACACTTAGATGCAAAATGCTAGACATATAAGTATGTTATGCTAATGAGAGTGCTAAGAATCATCTCCTTTGTCAATTTAAGACATGCGTGTCATTTCTTTCCTATTCATATGTAGTAGAAAAGATTCTCATGAAAATAGAGGAATGGTAGTTTTATAATGATGCAATATTATTTATTCCCTTATGCATGTATACCAAGATGCTATCTTTGAACATCCTCTATGTTAACATTTCCATTTTCCTTTTCATAAGAGACAGCCATGAACCCCCCTTCATAGTCCATGAATTCATCACCATCATCGTGATGTGTATTTTGACGGTCATGAT
The DNA here is from genome assembly GCA_036186865.1 of Eustoma russellianum. NCBI lineage: Eukaryota > Viridiplantae > Streptophyta > Magnoliopsida > Gentianales > Gentianaceae > Eustoma > Eustoma russellianum. The sequence continues at coordinate 31,957,371 of AP025040.1, forward strand.
CTTAGGAAGGTGAAATGACATAGATATTTCCATTTTTTTTAGCTTCATATGTTGCATGATATGTGTAGCATGGTCCTCATCATAAAAGGTTACACTTAGTGTTCTCGCATGTCACTTTTAGTATGGTCATCATCACGCATTGCATGTTGTGATTGTTAACATGTGTATGATATGACTTGAACATGCCATCATTTAGTATGTTGATATACACTATGATCAACAATGGCATGAAGCTTGATTATTTAAGTTGAAGAAGTATTATTGCAAATATTTCCCCATTTTCAGTTGTAGGCATAAAATAAGCAAAATAGATATACAATTTAATATCGAAATATATTTTATAACTATGACATGCAAATAAAAAGGAAAGAGGCCATAAATGCCACCAATACATAATGTGAAAGTTTCAATCTTTGGACCACACTAATTTTGGCCCAAAGGTTTCTTTTGGTAGTTAAAGTAACAAGGTCCAAACACAAAACTAAATTCCATTAGACCATGACATTAGCATAAGTTATGAATGTCTTAGACAATTAAAAATCCAATGTAATTTTAAAAGAAAAGAATGAACAAAACTAAATTGGAGCAAGAGGGCCTTTCGGCCCTAAGCCTAATTTTCGGCCATCAACAATAATAAAAGCAACCTTGGACATATTATGTAAATAGGAGCTAAATGCGTTGTAATATCAGTTTAATTGATAACACGATATAACGTGATTGTGCAACACTATGAATCTGAAAATTCTTCAAGTCATGATATATGGTCCAACATAGTGAGTAACTTAACCAGAGCACACCAGACTAACATAATAAAAGTATCTATAAGTATAAGAAATTAAAGACTACACACGAATAAAGAAACCTACATACCACATCCTCTCATGCATGATGTCCTCATGATTTTTCGTCAACTTAAAGTGTTTTCAAGACATGTTTATAAGCGATGCATGAAATGTTTTAAGGATTAAATAATTTTAAGAATTTGTACCTCGAGACAATTGATTCTATATGACTTGTGCATGTATCCATAGGTAAGTGTAACGCCTTGTCTGGGACAATGGCTCTCTACCTATTTTTATACTCATGATATGCAGGCTGAGTGCAACACCTTGCCAAGGGTAAGGGCTCTCTGCCTTTTCTGTTACGTCTATGACGTTCAGTATGGAGAGCTGCCTTATGTCTGGTCTTGGGGGAGGATGTCAGGGGCAAAATACGTTATCGCAGAGTGTAACACCGCATATGGGACTCGGGTTCTCTGCTATAGCACATCACCGTTAGTCCTATGTACATATGATGTAACACCGTGGTTGGACCGTCGGGATTCATAGACGATACTCGTGGCTACTCGGGGAATCATTCGGTATGTCGTGGGTACCATTCTTATGATATGCAAAGTGCTATAGCAACCCATGTCATCTCATGTTTATGCAAGTATGAAATAAAGTGTTTTCTCTTCAGAAAAGTTCTACATTGCATATGTCATGATCATGTCTTATGTACCCCCAAATAACTCTAAGTCATGAATCTCGAAAATAAGACAGGTAATATTACAGAATGACAAGAACAAACCAAAGAAGATCATACACAAGAACGAAGTAACTATGAGCTAAGACAAGTTTGTTTAGCAGGATAGTATGTTTACCTTATAATGGTTTCTATATGTGATAATGATGCATGATATGATACCTGCGTTATTACTTCCGCACTTACATTAAGCTTCATTTTTAGCATTTACTCTATGTTTTACTCTTGCTGTGACATTGAGAATTATGATACTTGTGTACACCATACTGTATCACCCACAACCTCGGCCCCCATGTATGATCCACTTGACGAACATAGGTTGAACTACTTGCTGAGCGATTCGTTATCACTCACCCCTTTATTTCACCACGCAGATCCACAAGACCCTGAACCAGAGTTCATTCAAGACGAGCTAGAGACTAGACGTATGGAGCTAATTAGTAGCTGGCTACGGCCTCTTTTGTATTTTGAGATATTCAGCTCTTTATTTTGATATTTTGTACTATGGATGTATATACGACACTCATGCGGATGTATTAGGATGTACTCCTATTGACGTTTTTTCTGCTTATGTCATTTTGTTTCTGCTTGTCGATACATGTTATTACGATTTGTACATGTATGATGACATCGCCTTGTACTTCTCGTAGTAGAGTACGGTAGGTGCACCGTGCCGAGACCCTGGTCCTGGGCTGGGCATTACACGTCAATAGGATAAAATTTTAACCCATTAAATTACACATTCTTAGGGTCATATCATAAAAGTTTTAGGTCATTTAGAGCTTCCAATTAATAGGAATAAATTTTTCATTTCAGAGTACAGTTTCTGGCAGATTGACGCAATCTGTAACAAAACATGTTTCTGAGGGGTTAGGCTTGAAGTTTTAATCGGAAATATTTGTGAGACACTCACAACATCTGAGAGCACATCTTCACCTAATTTCATATTTTTTGGAGGTTTACAACTAGGTCATCTAGATAAATCAAATGAGGATCTGAAAACAGAAACTATTTTCAGAAGTGAGTTATTTGGTCCAAATAGTTTTAAAAACCAAATTTTCCGCATTCACTATTCAACCTTCCCCTTTTAGTGGTGCTATACAGGTCCTACACCTACTTCATGGATTTTCAAAGGCTAAGTATATATGTTATTATCAAAGTTGGATCAGCCATGTAGTATGTTCAAGTTTTCACTATAAGAATATGTAAACTATATGTTTCTATGTGATATATATGGTCATACATGCATACATATACACGGTCACAATGCACAAAAATATGGACTTTAAGTATAAATGAAAAGAAAAGATTATTCTTAGAAGATATGTACAAAATAAAGAAAGTGAAGCCATATGTAATGTTAAGAAAAGTGTACAAAGAATGCACCTTTGGTATATTTGTTTATGTATTTCTTTATGATGATCATCAAGTATGAATTTTCTATGGTATTTTGGTTTTCATATGTATTATGATCTTGTTTTTAACATGTTTATGCATGCATCATAAGCATGTCTATTATACGTGGTCACAAGTGTTGTTTTTCATAATCATCACCTCATATGCATACATATATACACACGGCCACAAGGCCTTTTTTGGCACCTCACTTGTGCTTCATCATCCATCTTCAAGATGTGTATGTAAATGATATTTATGGCTCAACAAGTTCACTTTTCATGGTTTTCATCACTTTTATGTAATATGTGTTTTCCTTATGTTCTTAGCATGAAAATAAACATGTCGACGGAAACTAATGTGTACATGGTTAATATATACTCAACTCATAATATGGATAAAAAATGGAAGAAAGATAAAATTCAAGTGGTTATGTGAATATATACATAAATCGGCCATAAGGCCTAAATGAAGGAAAATAAATTGTGACATGTTTTGAAAGTGAAAAGGTGAAAATAAATACATATAAACACGACCTAGAATAATTTTGAAGTCATAAATGATTTATTACATGTTATGCGTACATTTATGTATAATAATATAAAAAAATATATATATTTATATATGTATTATACATATATAAGTATACGGCCCTAAGGCCCTTTTATGACCTAAATGATTTGATTTCCATGTAATTTATACTTATATGTATGATATGTAGTAAGATGTAAATTATGATATAGGTCATGTATTTTTAGATGACATGTCAAGAAATTAGAAAATAAGTGATACAAATACTTAAGTGTTGAATCATTAGTTGTATATGTAATATACAAATTAAGAAAGTGGTGTTGGATGAAAAATACATAAAAGGGGCTATTTTGAGGTGTATGGACGAATGTTGCTTTTTGGAGGACAAAAGTGGTATTTTACATTATGACATGCAGGTGCAGATAATTGAGATAATTAAATTTTAGAATGACTAAAACACCCTTTGGCCAAAAGTTAGAATGGCATGAAAGAAAAGTTTGAAAATTATTTTTATCGCATCACATGTTTTAAAAGTTCGTACGCGGGCGAATAATAAACACGAGACAATTGATTCTAATGACACATGTTTATGTTATGTCTATGGTTATGTTATGCTATGGTGCGCAGGCCTGACATCAGGACTGGAGTGGTATGTGTCAGGGGCATATGTTTTCGTTATGACTGACTGTAACACTGGGTCCAGAACGCGGGATCTCAGTCATAATGCGTCACCGTTAGAACATGTACTTATTTTTTATGCCGTACATGTACTATATGGGAAATTATTCGATATGTCGTGTGTTACTATTCTTATGAAAGTGATATAGCCATTATGAAATGTTATGTCTTAATGTTTATGAAACTGCCAAGTTATGCATGTTTATAGAAAAGTCATTTTATGTTTTGATGAAAAGTCATGCTTTATGCATCATGTCATGACCACATTATCCTTAGGTTATTTTTAGAATATCCTTAAGTTTACGATGTCATTAAGTTGATCAAGGTAGGAATTATGCATGAAAGTGTAGATGTATAAGCCTATGACCTTAGTTTAGGACATGGATTAGAATCTAAGTATGGACACGTATGTGATGTTATGGACTTAGGTCGAAGATTTATATTCTTTATGTTATGATGTAAATTCTTGTATTTCATGTTACTTATTATGTTATGTTATGTCACTTTACTTTCAAATGGAGACGTGTCATATTATGTTTGTTATTACAAGTTATTGTATTTTATTACCCTATCTTCCCATGCATGATCCACATGATGTATCTAGTAGGACTACTTGTTGGGATTTTGTTTTATCGCTCATAGTTGCCTTTAATCACTTGCACAGAACATGGTCTCCGAGACTGGGTACATAGACGACGAACCTCAAGTAGACTACTCCTGAGAGAGATGTACGACACGACATAGCTTTTGAGACCGATGTTTTATGATATTGTACTTGTATCATTTGAGACATCGGATATTTAGGACTCGTACTATTTATGACAATTTGTATGTTATTGCATGTCGTATGTTTATCTTTATGTTGCTTCCGCTATGTCGATCCATGTTTCATGTTAACATACAAATGTATGTATCGACGCCTTGTGCTTCTCATAGTAGAGTATGACGAGTGCACCGGGCCAGAACTTTAGTTTCGGATGGAGCGCTACACGAAGGCCAAACAATACGACTAGATTTTGAAGCGTGACTTAGGCCTCGCCTAAATGTAGCTGAAAAGAGTGGATCTCCTGTTGCTATCTCTCTGTGAATGGTGTGATCAAAGCATGATCAATCTTAACCTTCCTACACATCAACAATCTCCATAGCCCCGCATCCTCTATGTACACCGTGCACCTATCGGGTAGTTCTAGATCTTTGCAAAAGAATAGTGTCTTAAAAGTATCCAACGTAGTGTGTTGCTACTCATAAGGTGTAGGGTCCTATGCTCATCCTGTAGCGTCAACAAATCCCCAATGTCTAGTCTTAACTCATCACCAATACCACTACTACTAGCCATAGCCCAAGCTAAATGCATTATATCAAAAAATAAAAATAATTACATACGAAGATAAATGCAATTAAATAACAAAAATTAAATAATACTATACCGACGTTTATAGAATCGAAACAAATAAGTAACGATTAATAAATACCAGTATCATTCATACAATCGCTACAATTACATAACAATAATTGAATAATATTATATGTATGTTCAGCAATCGCAACAACTAAATAACATTAATTAAAATGTTCATTCTATCGAAATAATTAAATGACTGTATTTCAGTAATACTCCACATGTATAAATAACAATAACTAAATTACAATAAATAAATACATAACTCACAAGAAAAGAGAGAAAGCTTGTTTCTATGATCAGGTGTGTTGTGAGTTGCTCGTAGATTCCAGCAGAATTTCGTTGTGTTGTAAAATTATGGAAAAAAAAGTTAGAAGAGAAAAATGAGGGGTATTGATAGGCAACCGCGGGGTGGCATACGACGACTCTGTCAAAATCGTGGTTTGTACGGCGATTTTGATAGAATTGCTGAATGCCAACAATCAAAAAGGCACACCATAGTTCTGTTAAGTTTCACGTTGCGGTTTTGACAGAAGTGCCACGTATAAAAATGAGATTACCTCCAAACCTATTAAAAAAGTAGTTTTTTTTTAATAAAACTACTATTTTTTTTTCTTTCACCCGGTCTTTATGGGTGGGGATGAGTAGGTGGGGGATTATGGATTTCGAAATCAAAATAAAAAAGGTTTTTTTTTTTGGCTGGAAAGTTAGTCACGCTTAACTGCATTCGTTTGGCTTAGCCCTCCAAAACTTAAAATACAATGTTGAGAAAAAGACAAAATTAGTGAACTTTTAACACGAAAACTCATTTTTATCGAACTTTTGGAAGTAACGCAGTGTAGCATGCACCATGTTTTTGACAAGAGTGCCAACTTTGACCATAGACACTGCAGTTTCGACAATATCGTTGTGCACGTCAAAATTTGGACAGAACCTTAGTGTGTGCACCATCCTTTAAAAAACAAACCTCAAAAATATTTTGTTGATAGATAATATTTACCAAAAAAGTTTACAAAATATTATAAAATAGCAATTTATTTCTAAATTAAAGGGATTTACATTAATATTAAAATAAAAAATCATCACGATAATTACATCACTCACCTAAAATCAGGAATAAATTAATTTTTCTATATATTTTGTGAATCCCTATAATTTAGCAGTAGAATAACTTTAATAATACAATCTAAACTTTTTTAGTAAATATTATATATCAACGGATATTCTTGACATTTTTTCTAAAAAAAATGTACACACCACGGTTTTGACGAAACCAGTGTTACCTATGGTTATGTCATAAAACGAAGTTTGTCCACATTCAATTTGACACGTTACGATGTTGTCAAAAACGTAATGCGGCATCCACCACGGTTTTAACAAAACCGCATATAATAAATGTAGATTATATTTCAAAAGTACAACAAAAAAATAGATTTTCTTATTAACACCACAATAAATTTGGCGTTTTCGCTAGAAATGTTTGTAATTTTGACTGCTTTACGCTGCTTTACCGTCTGGTTTAGCGACTACAAAGCTATTGCTAAATTTAAAATCCATATTATTTACAATTTTTGTTTTGTGACCTTCGACCTTCGCAAAGTCTACTCTTTTTGCGACCGCCTTAGAATCCCGGTCGCTGACCAACTGCTCTCTTGGTAGTATATTACATAACTAGTGAAAATGATTCATTTTAAATAGTTCCCAAAGGAGACTAGCCAAAGCATTTATTGCAATTCATTCTACACATTCAGGGTGTTGTGCTTCAAATTTGTGAATTTTTGAAGTCAGAGCATTTTTTGTAATTCAGTCTACATACATTGAAGGTGTTGTGTTTTAAATTTTGAATTTTTGAAATCAAAATTTCAAGAAATATAAAGTTTACGATGAAGGTCAAAACAATTAATTAGTCCTGCATTTTTGGGCAGCATAAACAAAAATTATTTCTTCAACGGGATAGACTTCTTATATTTCAACCACTATCGGAGGAATGTTAGTAGACACCTTGAAGGACTTTTCAGAAAAAAATTACTTGGAGTCATTTGAAGCTGTGAGCCAACGGGAATAAAAATTTTAAAATAGTATTCAGGTTCTGGAAATTCCAAAATTGTTTCTATAAGACGAAGGGAAATATTTTTATTGTAATTTCTGCTGACCACTATTCACTTCCTTCCTCCCGCTCTGTTATAGTGGTCCTTTTCAGGTCTAACCGACCATACTTATATATCATGCCAGCATCTCCATTCCCTGCCATTCGATGTGGAATTTTTCGGGCCTGTACATCTCACTATCCTTAATAGGCACACGTCCTCGTTGGATTGCACAAAGAGACCAGGATCCCCTCACGTCTTAAATTCGGCCCTTTTGTCTATGCGACACTAGTCGTGTCAGATACCATGATTGTGATGTTCCGGAGTTGTCCAACTGATTCCAACTTTCACACATGTTTGGGTCTGACGATGTCACTTTATGTACATTGCTGAATTTAAAATGAACCGTGCTTTCGTTCTGATGATCTGAGAATGACTAATTTTTGTTAACATTTAACACTAATTCATGATTATATATCATGTCAATATATTTTTTCCTTTTGATACAGGATGTTTTGAGTATTGTTGATGATGTCTTCACCTGTTGCTTGTATTTTCCAGAGCTTGTTGAGAAGTGTTATTGAAACAAATAAGACAACTTTGTACTCTTTCTATACCTTATGTATACTGGAGGAGCAGTTGATGTGGATAAGTCATTGTTGACTACCTTGGGTTTTAACTATTGGTTATGGCTTGATGATACATGAAGAAATACATGTCACAAAGCTGTTGAACTTCCGTATAGTTGCACTTACAAAAGTTTTCGTTGTAGCTGTGCTATCGTAATAGTTATAGTTTGAATATTTCAAGTCAAACTATGATAATATTTTTAAAACGGAAGAAGTATTATTATTCTTCCATTGACGATAACCAAAAAATGTCTTATTACTATTTTTGTTTTTTTGATTGTTCTGCTAGTTACTTTTTTTTTCCTTGCGATCTCCATTATGAGCTATGCTCATATCTTTAGAATCAATGTGTCGCTGCACTTATAGTTTGTCAACACAAAAAAAAAAAAAAAAAACCATAACAATCTGTACCAATCTATTATTTTATTCCTTTGATACCTGACCGTGATATTTCTCATCTAATATAATAAGATAGAAAATTTATTTTCAAAGAGTTTTTGTCGTGACTGTTGAAGGAGGTTCCAATTGGCATGGCGAAGCTCGGAATGACAGTGGACATTATGTTGAACAATTAACACTACCTAGCCGAACTAATGCAGTAGGGTCCATCTGCATTGGATTAATATTGAGATTAAAGGCTCAGATTGCGTGTTGAATGGAGTGGCATGTGGGATCAAGAAGCTGCAGTTGGTTGAGGTGGTTGGAAGGCGCATGAAGAAGGTTGAAGAAGGATTGGCACGCGGGAGAATTTAAAAGAAGACAAAATTACTATTTTGCCCTTTTTCTGTAATATTTACTGTTGGATTAGTAATGATAGTAGAGCAATTTTACATTCTTCTTCTTCTTTCTACGCTATGTATAAGCCGAGTTGCAGTTGCAACCCGGATCAGACGGTTACTGATTTTCCCACCAAATTCTTCCTCCTCCATTGCTCTCATTCTCTAGTCTCAATTGCAGCTGTGTTCTTCGGTATGCTTCTTTGATTGCTAATTTAATTTTTGTCATGGTATCAGAGCCTTTAGTGCTGTGATCAACCTATTTTTTTGAGAGTATTGTGATTGAAGTTTCTTCTGTATTCTGTTAATTTTTTTTTTATTTTGATTGTGATGGCTTCACCGAGCAACAATCGTGGTACACCTGTGGATAGTCAATCGCAGAACGTGATAGTTGAACAAGAGTGAATCAGAATCCATGTATTGAGACTTCGTTGCAAAATCCTTACTATTTGCATCCTGGTGACAGTCCTGCAACTGTGTTGGCTCAACCTCCTTTAAATGCTCATAACTTTCATACCTCGAGCCGTACTTTCAGAATGGCATTGATGGTGAAGAACAAGATTGGCTTCGTGGACGGTACAATCCCCAAACCTCTGGAATTAGATCCTCCGTATCCTGTATGGAGGCAAGTAAATTCTATGATTCAATCTTGGATAATGAATTCAGTTTCTCCATCTATTGCACAAAGTATAATATGGTATGATAGTGCTGTTGATATGTGGAATGATTTGGTTATAAGATATGGTAGTACAGATCCTTTCAGGTTGTCTAAATTGCTAGAAAATTTTTACTGCATTAAATAAGATGTTATGTCTGTAACTGATTAATTTACTAAAATGAAGGTTGTATGGGAGGAACTTATGGCTCTGAGACCTGTACCTGCATGTAATTGTAGAGGTTGCAGGTGCAATGTAACCATATAAATGAAAAGATACGTTGAGAGTGACTATGTCATCAAGTTGGTGAAGGGACTTAATGATAATCTTGATCCAGTTAAGTCTCAACTATTTGTAATGACACCTCTACCTGATATTAATACTGCTTTTTCTATGGCCTTGAAATTTGAGAGAAAAGTGATGTCTGATTCCCCATTGGTCTATCTTGATGGTAATACTGCACTCATGAATGAAGTGGAGAGCTCAGAAGGTATAGCTTCTAATGTGTATGTAAAGAGGAAGCAGACTGGTGGATTTAATAGAGGAGGTGGGAGATTCTCTTCTGGAGATAATAGGAGGTTTCAGTGTACTTACTGTGGCATGGCAGGACATACCATTGAGGGTTGCTTCAAGAAGCATGGATATCCACCTGGATTTGGTGGTTCTAAGCCAAGAATCAATATGGTTGAGGTGGCTGACGTAGAGCATGAGAAGGCACAGATTGAGAAGAGTGTCCAGCCACTCATGTTGACACCTCAACAGAATCAGAAATTGTTGAAATTGTTGAGCAAGCAAGATGATGAGTTGGAGGAAGATGCAAGACCTGCCCAGGTTGATAAGATGGCAATAATGCTCCTACAGATGTCTTAAACACATGGATTCTGGACTCTCGTGTAACTGATCATATGCATCTCATCTGTCTTTGTTTTCTTCCTATAAACCTGTTAAACACATTACCATCAAGCTTCCCACAAAAATGATAGTATCTGCAACACATATTGGTACAGTTATTGTTAGCCCCACTCTGACTCTTAAAAATGTTTTATATGTTCCAGTTTTTGCTTTCAATCTTCTTTCCTTCAGCAAGTTCACTTCTGATCCTAGCTTACTCATTCAATTCTACGGTGATACTTGTCTGATCCAGGATCAATTATCCCAGAGGATGATTGGTTTAGCTAAGCTGTCCCACGGCCTATACTATCTTCAAGGTGCTGCAATTGTGAACTCCAATACAGTTTGTCTTGCCACAAAGGTATCTGATACAAGCAGCTACTTGTGGCACTGTAGATTGAGACATGCTTCTGCCCCCAAAACAAAAGAACTGCAGAAGTATGATGCTTCAATATCAGTATTAGAGTCTGTTATTCCTTGTTCAATTTGCCCCTTAGCTAAACTTAGAAAACTTCCTTTCCCAGTTTCTTTTTTCCCTGCCCAAAAATCTTTTTGATCTTGTACATGTTCATATTTGGGGGCCTAATAAACACCCTACATTGTATGCCCAAAGATTCTTTCTTACTATTGTTGATGATTACAGTAGGTATATTTGGATTTATCTGTTGAAAGCAAAGTCTGAAGTCAGATCCTTACTACAAAATTTTTGCCAATACATCACCACTCAGTTTGAGAAAAAGAAGTCCTTAGGACAGACAATGGCCAGGAGTTTAACATGCCTGAGTTTTATTTGAAGCATGGCTGGTTCATCAGACTAGTTATGTATATACACCACAACAAAATGGTCAAGTGGAGAGAAAACATCAACACATACTTATAGTAGCACATTCCTTGAAGTTTCAGGCAAGTCTACCCAAGTCATACTGGGGCTTTGCCATTACACATGCTGTCTATATTATCAACCTTATACCATTCCTACTCTTCATCACAGAACCCCATTTGAACTACTGCGTCAAACAAAACCTGCTTATCAACAACTTAAAGTGTTTGGCTACTTGGCTTATGCATACAATCAGTAACCTAATAAAACCAAGTTTACTCCCAAGGCCATCAGGTGTCTGTTCCTAGGCATTCCTTCAACCACAAAAGGTTATCTACTGCAAAACCTTGAAACCAAAGGCATTCTCATATCTAGAGATGTACAGTTTGATGAAGTTCACTTTCCCTTAGAGGCCAACAACACGCGGTGCCTGGTGTAGTTTCCTAAAGGAAAGAAGCCAATTAGCTGAAAATGGGTATACAAAATTTAGAGGAAGACTGATGGCAGTATTGAAAGGTCCAAGGCTAGGTTAGTTGAAAAGGGGTATACACAGCAGGCTGTTATTGATTATGGTGACACATTTTTTCTAGTGGCTAAGATGATCACTATTAGACTTTTGTTGGCTCTAGCTTCTGTCAGACAGTGGTATGTTCATCAGTTTGATGTCAACAATGCCTTCCTACATGGAGATTTACATCAGGAGATCTACATGACATTGCTTGAAGCTGTGCCATCTCCTACTCATGGCACAAATTGCAAACTTACAAAGTCCCTTTATAGCTTGAAACAAGCCAGTAGACAATAGAATGAGAAACTCACTCAGTTTTTGTTGTCTAATTGCTACAAACAATCTAAAAATGACTACACCATGTTCATTAAAGAGACTATAGATGCATTCCTTGTCCTCCTCGTGTTTGTTGATGACATCCTTGTGGCTAGTAATTCACTCCTTGCCATTCATAGACTCAAGACCACCTTGCATCAGCATTCAAAATTAAAGACTTAGGACCCCTTAAATACTTCCTAGGCTTAGAAGTTGCTAGGTCTCAGGGGGGATTATACTGTGTCAAAGAAAGTACACATTGGAGTTGCTTCAAGAAACTGGAACCCTGGCTTCAAGCCTGCCAAGAGCCCTATGGAGCAAGATTTAAGGTTAACACATAATGATTCAGATCTGATTGATGATATGTTAGGTTATAGGAGAATGATTGGGAAGCTACTGTATCTAGATATCATTAGGCTTGACATTACATATGCAGTACAATAGCTTAGCCAATTTCTTGATGTTCCTACCATTATACACTTCAAGGCTACTCAGAGAGTGTTACGATATCTGAAGGGCACACCAGGGCAATGTTCGTTATTTCCCAACACAGGTGATTTGAAGCTTACAAGTTTTTCAGACTCATACTGAGCAGGCTGTTCTGAAAGCAGGAGGTCTGTAACGGGATACTGCGTATTACTTGGGAATTATTTGATATATTGGAAGGCAAAGAAACAGACTACAGTTTCTGGGCCTTCATCAGAGGCTGAATATAGAGCTCTTGCCTTAATAACGTGTGAGGTGCAATGGATTCTCTATATGCTAAAGGAATTGAGAGTTGAATATGGTGAACCAGTTGATATATTCTGTGACAATAGGAGTGTCATTTACATTGTTGAAAACCCAGTGTTTCATGAGAGAACCAAATATATTAAAATTGATTGTCACATCGTAAGAGACAAATATCAAGAAGGCATTGTTAAACCTGTGCCCATTAATACTCGATTGCAACTTGCTGACATCTTTACAAAGGCGGTGGATTCTCATATATTGTGCATCCTGACTGAGGCTTTGGGAGTCTGTAACATATTTGCTCAGCCAGTGTTGAGGGAGGGGGGTGTTGAAGGAGGTTCCAATTGGCATGCGAAGCTCAGAATGATAGTGGAAATTATGTTGAACAAACACTACCTAGCTCAACTAATGCAGTAGGATCCATCTGTGTGGGATAAATATTAAGATTAAATGCTCAGATTGCATGTTGAATGGAGTGGCGTGTGGGATCAAGAAGCTGCAGTTGGTTGAGGTGGTTGGAAGGCGTAGGAAGGAGGTTGAAGAATAATGGGCATGCGGGAGAATTTAAAAGGAGACGAAATTACTATTTTACCCTTTTTCTGTAATATGTATTGTTGGATTAGTAAGGGTAGTAGAGGATCAGACGGTAACAGATTTTTCCACCAAATTCTTCCTTCTCCATTGCTCTCATTCTCTAGTCTCAACTGCAACTATGTTCTTCAATATGCTTCTTTGATTGCTAGTTTACTTTTTGTCATTGACTGTGGCGGGAAGTATGCTTCAATGTATTCAAATAAACATACAAAACTGGTAAATTTCATGAGACACATGTGTTGGAATTAAACTTGTCTTAAAAAACTGTGTAGTCAACTAGAAAATAGTTAATTAGCTAATTGGCAAACATTGAGCCATGGTAGTTACTATAAACATGAATTACCTCTTCAGACTCTTATCCTGAATATTAGGTGCCAGGATCGTCCCTTTCCTATCCCTTTTCATGCTTGTGCAAAATGATATGATATACGTACCAAACTTGGATGGATGAAGAGAGGAACCAAGAGACCTTAATATAGCAGCAAAATTACTTTTCCATCATATCGTTATTGAGTTATAGCTCATCTTTATCTCCTTGATACATGTACCCCAGGATTCAAGAATATGAGAATACATGCTATCTTTTCTTTTTCCAATATGCATATTCAGTGCATATGGATATACTCAATACATTCACAATGGTGAATGTATTAATAATAATTGTCTACATTCTACACAGGATACTAATTATAGTTCACTTTTTGCGGCCATGAAGGCCACTTAATATTTATTAAAATTCCTACATTCTCTCACCTAAACAAATGACCACATATGAACTATTGTTTTGGGATTCTTTAAGCGGACACAAAATATATTTCATGTTTGATCTATAGAGCTACCAAACAGATCTTGGCATTTTATAAACTAATTATATGTACATTTTCTTCTGTGTATCACGATCTGTGTAGCATAAGCAGACAAACAAAATAAAATAACAAGGAGAATAGTCGTAATGGTTTAATGATGTTATTTAATTTTTAGCATATCATAATGCGCCTAATTCAAAAAGAAATAATGTATATCTTTTCATATGTCCAAATCTTACCACGTATTAGCAAGGCCCATAGAAGTAAGATGTTCAAAACACTTATTTGACACCAATGCTTTTGCAACGGGTCTGCAAGCATTATATTAGTATTGGTATGGTTTTCCGACTATAATAGTTTGTTGGAGAAATTGAGGTAAATTGGAAAAGTTTGGTAAGTGGATTTGTCAAAAGTTGACAACCACCATACTTTGAGCTTAATTATGATTAGTATTCGTTAATCAAAAATGAAAACTAAAAATTTCTAAATTATCTACGTAACAAGTAGATGATTTTAGGCTTTTGAATCACTTGATTCCGATACCGGATGAATGAGAAATTAATGCTCAAAGTTGGAGTAAAATTGGGTGGAAATTGGAAAATTGGTGATGTGGCCTCTTGAGGAGTGAACACATCACCAATTTGCTTATATACCACATTGCCCACTTGAAATAGAAAGGTCATCATATATAGTGTTATTTGGAGTTTTCTAAAATGTGCCCTTGGGCATGAGAAGTTTTTGACGGAGTCAGGACGCAGCTCAAGCAAGGTTCACCACACACACGCGCACGCATGTGCCGCCGCCGCCCGTCCGGCCTGGCTCGGCTCGTGGCTCCGGCTGATTCTTATATTTTTGGAGAATTTTTTATTAAAATTTTCCAGAAAAAATAATTACTTGATCCTACGGTCTACGATTCATCTGCGGTGATCCAACGCTTCAGATCAAATTTGATCCTGCGGTTCAGCGCGGTTGTTGATCCTACGTCTCAGATTTGATCTTATCTTCGGTTTACTAATCCAATGGCCTACGTATGTTCATGTTACGTCCATGTTTTTTTTAAAAATAAAGTAAAATAAAATAAAATAAAAATACAATAAATGGAGATAATTACTACTTTAATGCCAAAAAAAAAGTAACGTGAAGATTGAGGAAGATTGGAGGTTATCCAAACCCATTTACTCAACCCCATTAATGGCCTTATCCCAAATATCCTGCCCCAAAATCTCCTCCTACCCGCTAACCTTATTTCCCCCCTTTAATTGTAAAAGGAAAAAGAATCTCACCTTCACAAATTCTCTCCATCTTCCTCTGCCAAAATATCACTCATACAACTAAAAAAAAAAATTCTTTCTTGGCCTAAGCCCGCTACCTGAGAGTGATTTGGAGGAGAAAAAAAGAGACACTCAATCCCAAATTCGTGTACAGTATAGTATATTCGATCAATGTAAGTAACCTTGATGTATTTACTATGATTTTGGCAACCTATATGTTTATATTTTCGGTACTAACTTCGATCATGCATGATTATCATTGATTTTATAGATGTAGGTATTTATGCATAAGTGTATATGTATGCACCGAATTTTGTATGTATGTGTGTGTGTGTATATATATATAAATATTTGAAGTGTTTTACTGTGTTCTTTTTACTCTATTATTATTTTTGGGTCACTGCCGTGATCATCAATTTTTGTGAGATTTTAAATGGTGTGTGTGCTGTGAACGATCAAATATGCATGAAAGCAGTGGCCAAATAGGCCACTGTTGGAATGAATGTTTATGCACAAATAAGAATGTGGTAGTTTCCTTTATATTTAATTATGAATGCTTGCACATGGTTAATTTGTTGTAGGAATTTTATATTTCAATGTATAAAAGCTTAGTGGTTCCATGAAATTGTGTACGCAAGAAATGCTTTGTTTGAAAAAAATATATGTAAATATATATGGTATTATGAAAGCCTACAAAAATATATAAATATACATATCAACCTACGGGTTTCAGGAAATAGTACAGGGACACTAAACGTTTTCTTGTATACATTTATTTATATATTTTCGAATTTTTGTTTCGATATTACATATATATATATATATATATATATATATATATATATGCATAAACATATTAAATTTGGTCTTACACTTATATATATACGCAAATCTCTGCTTCAAGATTTTTGGGTAATTAAACATCTAGTTGTTCCGGATATTTGTTATATTTATATATATAGGCTTCTAATTTTGTTTTTTTTACAAACATTAAAAAAAAGAAAACGGCGGCTGTGTACATATACACACACTTTTGGGTTCCAACTTTATATAGTTTTTATATTAATTGTTTAAGAAGATCAATTGCGTATGTGTAATTCATACATAACATTCGTTACTATAAATTAGATAACTATATATAAAACAGATTCTGTATTTCGAAACTTTACACAATTATGCACATGCACATGATTCACGGAATACATGTATATATACTTGTATATTTTTCGGACTTGAGAAAAAAATGGAGTAATATATACAATGGTCGGATAATTGTAGTGAAAGAATAAGAGTAATTCAAAGGAGAAGGAATTTGTGCTGTAAAGGTGAAGTTGAAGAGACAAGTTAATAAACAAATAATTGACTTACAGGTTCAAAATTTTGAGATTCCAGAGGATAAGTCGGACATGTAGAAGCAGAGACTTTTATGGTAATCTTCTTCACGTTCGAGCATAGAATAAGAAAGCTAAGGGACCGGTCAGAGGTAAGTGGTCTATCTGTGCTTGTTATACTGTCATGCATCAGAGGTAAATGGTCTATTTGTGCTTGTTATGTTTATCGTGCATTAGTGTGTTGTTTGTTGCATATCTGTAATTGGATTGTCTCTATATGTGAGATGTGTGTATGAGCGAGACATGTATGTAAACTGGGTGTATGTAGGGTTGTACGATTTCAATGCCTATAGTATATGTATATGGATGTGTGGGGGTATACATACATGTATATATGCACGTGTATGGGCACGATCATATGTATGAGTATGGATACACCAGATTACGTATGATATGCTTTTGCATTCATAGCACGAGCATTGCATTGCATGGATGATGGATAGTGAGGACGACATACTGCGTCTAAATGGGCGCAGGTGTCGGGGACGGCAGGCCGGGTCTAAATGAGCACGGGTGTCGGATGGTAGGCCGGGTCTAGATGGGCACAGGTACCGAGGCAGGCCGGGTCTAAATGGGCACGGGTGTCGACAACGGCAGGCTGTGTCTAAATGGGCACAGGTGTCGGATGATAGATTATATCACCATTAGGTCCCGGGATCATGCATTGCACGGTAGAGATATATGCATCGTGCATGACATATCTTTTGTTGCGCGTGACACGTAGAGAGGGGCATGCATCATGAAGTTGTGCATTGTTATGTGGAGTGACTTACCTTCCGCAGTTTATCTACTTCATTGGTATGTATTGTTCTCTTCTTTGTTATGTGATTATTTATTTGTTGTGTATGTCATATTTGAGAAGAGCATACATCGCGGTAATTGAGATTGAGCTGATGAATTATTTATTTTGTGATTTTGAAGTGTTAACTGTTAAGATAATTAAGTGAAATTATTTATGGACTAAGGACATGTATGTTAACTATAAAGGTTATTTGTATTTGCTTCTGCATGTATGATTTCTATAACAAGTATATGTAGGTTGCTTACTGAGCCCGTTGATTTGGCTCACACCACCACTCACCAGTTTTGCAGGCATGAGAAGTTAGGGTGTGCTTACATAGGAGTTGGTATACCGTAGAAGATCGAGACTGGAGATTTCGAGGCTAAGGATATTCATAAAAGACCTTTGAGGGTTAGTTGAGAC
>AP025040.1:32654081-32765084 GCA_036186865.1 Eustoma russellianum
GTTTAATTAACTAAGTACTTCACTTAATGAACTAGTTTAGTTCATTAATGGTGGCACCTGAAAATAGTATAAATACAACAAATGTTTGTCATTTGATGTAAGATTTAACGCTTCATG
Organism: Eustoma russellianum; assembly: GCA_036186865.1. Lineage (NCBI taxonomy): Eukaryota > Viridiplantae > Streptophyta > Magnoliopsida > Gentianales > Gentianaceae > Eustoma > Eustoma russellianum. Next base: position 32,654,199 of record AP025040.1, read on the forward strand.
GCTCGTTAGTACGGTAACATTATATATGAACTATATAAGGCAAGTTTTATGCAACAATGTGTCATTTCACAAAATATGTCATGATTTCTTTGTAACACGTTATTTAAATCATGCATTTTGAAATCACTCAAACTCCTTTTTCTCAACAGTAATGTCCATAACGGGTTCTGAATGCAGTTTTCTGGACGTCTTCAGCCTTGATCTTCAACTTGAAATATCCTGAGCGAAGATCAATTTTACTGAAAATCCTTGCCCCCTGCATCATGATACCTTTAGGTAAGGTTTATAATAGACTCATTACTAAAATAAAATTTTAGTTTGCTTACCCGAAGCTAATTGAACAGATCGTCGATCCTTGGCAAAGGGTACTTATTCTTTATAGTGATCTTGTTGAGCTCCCTATAGTCAATACATAACCGCATACTTCCGTCCTTCTTCTTGACGAACAGTATGGGAGCTTCCCAAGGTGAAACACTTGGGTGAATCAGTTTCTTTTCCAGCAATTCACATAGCTGCTCCTTCAGCTCTTTTAGTTCCGCAGGTGCCATTCTGTAGGGAGCCTTTGATAATGGTTCAGCTTCCGGAACCAGGTTGATTTCAAAAGATATCTCCCGTTCCGGAGGAAGACCTGGCAACTCTTCTGGCAAAACATCTGGGTATTCGCGAACTACTGGGACTTGGGACAGATCTGAGGGTGCTTGATCAGTATTTATTGCATAGACGAGATATCCTTCATGTCCTTTCTTTAGTGCTTTACTAGCGCGGATCGCATTTACATAAATGTTCTTAGGACACTTCTGTAACTTCGATCCTCCTTGAAAGGTTACTTGTTTACGTGTGGGGTCCTTAAAGGTAACTTGTTTTTCATTACAATCGATGTTAGCATAATTCTTGGAGAGCCAGTCCATTCCAGGAATTACATCGAAGTCCGTCATGGGTATGAAAATCAAATCGGCGTCAAACCGATGATTATCAAACTCAAGTTCACAATTTTTGAAAACATGGTGAGCTACAAGCACCTGTTCCCCAGCTGTTTGGATTCTATAGGGTGCATCACTATAGGTTGGGCTTTTCTCAATATTCTTTGCAAATTTCTTGGATATGAAAGAGTGGCTAGCTCCACTATCAAATAACACGTTGGCAGGTACTGAACATACTAGTATAGCTCCTGAATCATACAATACTTACTAAGCAACCATAAGGCAACAGTATTTGTAAAAGAAAAATTAGTACGATTCTCTGAAAATACATGTGACCATGTCATTGGCCTCTTCAGCAGCTGCGTCAGTCATGGCGTGAACTCGTGCGTTGGTACGCTGACGCTGAGGCTTTGGCGGCTGTTGTTGCTGCTGGGCCCCTTCTCCGGACACTCCCTGGCTATGTGTCTTGTTTTCCCGCATCCAAAGCAGGTGGTTCCTTTGTTTGGACAGTCCTTGAAGATGTGCCCTGTCTTGCCGCATCCAAAACATTTCCCTGCTTGGATATAACATTCCCCCACATGGCGCTTACCACAATGAGAGCAGCTTGGAATGGCAGATTGTTGTCCTTGATTCTGTGATTGATTCTTTTAGGAGCGGCGTTGGAATCGATTCTTCCCTTGACGCCCTGGGCCCTTTGTATTTTGCTTCGCGGACTTACGGGGCCCTCCGCTTCCAGACACCTCTCTTCCTCTCTTTTGACCAAACTCATCCCGGAGGACGATATCTCTTTCAATTCGGTAGCATGCATCTAGAAGGGCACCAAAGTTTGCTGGATTGGCATTAACCAGCCACGTTCGGTTCTCTTGAGTTTCAACATTTTGGTTTCTTTATCGTTCATGGTGGATGGTTGGAATCTTCCTAGAGCTATGAATTTATTAGCGTAGTCAGCAACCGTCATTCCAGATTCTTGCATTAGGGATTCAAACTCATGTCTTTCCTGTAGTTTGACTGAGGGTGGTATGTAGAACTTATTGAATTCCTGGAGGAACCTCTCCCAGGAAATTGGTCTTAGCAAAGCTTGTAGATTGGCCTTCCACCATTGGTTGGCCTCTCCTAACAGAAATGGTCTAACCACCTGAGTTTTCACTTCTTCTGGGGCTCTAATTAGTTCAAAGCAGTTTTCTACCTCATCCAGCCACTTCTCGGCAGCATCTGAGTCTGACTTTCCTTCAAACGGTGGGACATTGGCTCTTTTCAACTTTTCAAAATAATATTGAGCATCTCTGACCGGCTCGTGAGGTTGAGGGTTATTCTGTTGCAGCATTACTTGCCCAATTTGGGTGACTGTTTGGCAAAAGTTCTGAAAAGCGTCAATATCCGACATCATTGGTGGAAAAGGTCCTTGGGGTGGAGGGACGTTCTGAACTGGCGGTGGATTTTGGCCTTGCGGCGGCGGGGGGTGAAGGGACCTGAGCGGGTGGAGGAGGGATAGGCTCCTGCACCTCGGGTCTAGCTCGGGCTGGTCTGCCTCTGGGTCGCACCATCTGCAGTATGCAGTGTTGGCTTTACTCAATACGGAAATGTCATAATAAGTAGCAGGATTTAATTTAGCATATCGGAGGAGCATATACGTGCATAAATTAAATTATGGCATTATCAATGGACCGTACCCTAATTTTCCAGTCTAAGTTATCCTATTCTAAGGTCAACTCTCATCTAAGATCAGAACTTAGATCTAAGATCAAACTTAGTTGACTACAATCATAACTTAATTCTATATTCTGCCCGGTTCTGGAGCCTTAGCTCTGATACCACCTATGGCGCCCCACACCCCGGCCCAGCCGGAGTCGGTGCACCCGCTGTACTTCACTAAGGAGAGTACTAGGCGTCGTTCCATACGTGTCATAATCCATGATATAATGCATGGATTTTTGCGCTTACACGTAAATAAGTAAGCAAAAACGTGGCAGAATTTAAAACTTCAAATTAAAAACATTCACACGACCATTCATAGTTTACATCCCAGATCAAAAGTATCGAAAGTCACAAAAACAAATGTTTTCTATCTCAAATACAACATCAGTCATTAGTCATAGCTGGCCAGTCAGGTCTCCTAAATCCGTCCATTCCTCGCTGCTCACGGGTAGGGGACCCTAGGTTCATCCTCAATCCACTCTTCTTTATTCCCTGCAGCCTCTGGGAGGAAAAATAGGGGGTGAGTGACAAAGTCACCAGCAAGTATACTATAATAATTGAGGATTAAATGGAAAGTGCGTACAAGAACCGTATCCCAAAATTTCGGTTTAGAAACATACCTGTCCTCCATCCAATACTCGGTAGGAATCAACACTTAATGTATCAAGATCATGTCTTAACAAAATTGTTACTTAATACAGAACATAACAATGAAAGACTGTAACTCGTATCAATTCATAATATAACAAGAATCATCACCTAATGAAGTCATACTTAGGGTCTACAAGGTCATAACAACTTAGTCTAAATATCATGTATCATTACACAATGACTCCATAACGTGACATGCATGCATATGTACATGTAATGCATCATGACAAAAATGAGAATATGATCTTTCATGCTTTTCTTTCAAATCATCATCGTCATAAAACAATAGAGTGTTCAGATCTATCTTCCTGGATCTGAGGCGGTAACGTCTCCCCTTCGAATCGGATTCGGAATGGTAACGTCATCTTCTTATCGGGTCTATTCTCTCTGGGCCCGAACGGTCATCATCAGGTATATTCTCTCCGGGCCTGAACGGTCATACCATCAGATCAATTAACCCGGATCTGGGCAGGTTCTTACTGGCCAAGTTCATACTCACACACGGTACCGGTGGGGAAGCGTTCTTTTAAAAACGAAAATCATCTTTTTGAAAATGCTTTTCATCTTTCTTTCACATAAAATCAATGCTATAAATCATGTAAGTGACGATGATGCAATGCATGACATGTACTATGCAAACCATGGCATAACGCGTTACATATACACATAGGTACATCTCGTCGCTATGCTGGAAAATTTCCAGATTAGTGGCGTCAACTTCTCCTTAGTGTTTTCCTTTCAAACTAATCATTTTAGACTAAGTGGTTTGCATGTACTCCTTCATATATGTCGTAAGTGATTGCCATGAAAGTTTTACTGAATTACGATATCTATAAGGGATTCATTTATTCTTTTTTCATAAGCGGGTACAAACTGAATTCTGGAATGACCAACTTCACCATAAAATTTATTCTGACCAATTCTTAAGTCCTTTTTTGATAATTCCAACTCCACAGCTTAACAAACTCATTGGACTAGCATCTTACCAAAATTTGGCCCAATTGCATTTTTCTAAGGTCCAATTTCAGATCAGGAAACATACCACACTAATTCTGTCAGCCCAGCAAATTCCAGTATGACCCATTTTACTAGAAAATTCATTAAAAATAAACCGTAACCCATTTTGTCAACATTCCAACTCGCACCTTTTCTTCATTTGTACGGTTAGTGTCATGCCGAAAATTGGCTAAATTGTGTACTTCTAAGGTCCATTTCTAGACTGCTTAACGAGTTACTTAAATTCTGTCTAGTACAATGTTCTCAGCAGGGCCAATCTTACTAGGAAATTTATTAAAAATAAACCGTAGCTCCTTTTAATGAAATTCAAACTCTCACATCTAGTATACACATAAAGATAATGTCACACCAAAAATCAACTAAATTAAAAGTTCCTAAGATCCCTTTTCAGGTCTCACAAAGAAGCCCAAATTTATGTCATGTTCCAATAAATTTCCTAGTTTGTCATATTTCCTTCCTAAATGACCTTAACTTGCATTTTTGTCATAAACACTTAATTAAGCATCGAACATACTCTTTTCTTAGGAAATTTACAGGCTCAACATGCTACAAACATCACATAAAATCCCTTACAAATCAGTTTATGCACCCCAATACATCATCCTTTGGCTAACATACAACATTCCTACTAAAACAACACTAGCGACGATTTTGGGTTGTACTCGCACCCTTCTCACCAACAGCCCCTTTTTCGGTGCATGCAAGACAAAATGATGTATCCAAATATATGTTAAGCTTTACACACAACAAAAGCATAACCTTGTCTCCGCTCTACCACCCAAGTTGTCATTTTCATGCAAAAATCACTCTTATTCCCTTCACCCTCTTTACCGTGGGATCTTACCATGGAAAAGAAAAGATCTTTAGCTTGTTCAACTTAGATTAACACATAATGGTGCATATAAACCACAAAGATTCCATCTTTAAGGAAAGACACACACCTACACACCATTTGGCCCCTAGGCCGAAAGTTTAGGCATCAAAGCTTAGCACTTCACAACCAAAATTAAATCTTAAGTTTATCTAGCCATTCATGCAAACACTCTCACATTCAAGCCACAAAGAGTATAGTGTACTTGCCTTTTTTGCTTACTCTTCTTGGAAAGGTGTAGGGAAAGTTGAAATCTTTCTCCTCCCTATGCATGCATCCCACGGTGGTGGAGAGGAAAAGAAGCAAGATTATTTTACACCCTTAACTAAAATATTCACTTAGAAGTAGGACTAAATGGACTTACCAAAAGAGCTTGAGTAGTATCCGAGCTTCTCTAGCCTAGAATCTTTAAAAGCTTGAGACTTGAGCCTAATGACCATGGAAGGTCACGGTTATGAACAAGAAGGATAGCACTATAAGTTTCATCTCATGAAGATGTAAATATCTTCTCAAGAGGCTAAGAACACTTACCTAATATCTCTTAGTCTTGGAAGCACCTAGACCTCCTTGTTTGCTCCCTTGGCTGAATGTTTGGAAGAGAAAGGAAGAGAAGGAGCTCTCTTGCACTTGAAGTTCTTGAGGGTTTTGAGAGGTTTCAAGTATAATCTTGGAGGGAATCTTTTCTTTTGGCTATGTTTAGCCGTTGGAGAGGGGTAAAGGTTAGTAAGGTTAATAGATTAACCTTAATTTACTTTTTAACCTTGGTTACTTTTAGTTAACCAAGGTTACTTTTTCACTAACCTTGGTTACTTTATCCTAATCATAGTTACTTTTTGAACTAACCTTAGTTACTTTTACTTAACCCTAGTTACTTGAACCTTGGTTAGATACCAATTAACTATAGTAGAGTAAACAACCCTCTTAATTGGCCTCCCCCCTTAACCAGCCGGCGGTTGGGGTCTTTAAAGACCCCAACATACCTTAATTATAGTAATCCCCTTTTCCCTCCACTACTTATTTTATTTTCTTCTCCTTTATCTTCCTTTTAGAAATGGTTAATTTAGAAAATGCTTGAGCCCTCTTTTGGGCTAAGGCCGAAAGAAAAGAAAAAGAAATTTTGGGTTGTAACCAAGTCCTCTTGCTATTACCCACATGTTCTAAGGCCTATTATCTTACAATTTTAAGAAATTCAATTGGGTCCTTCCCTAACCTTGGGGCCGAAACCTTCCAAGCTGTTGGGGTGAATTGGTCCTCTCCTTATGGTCCAATATTCTTGCTCGAATAACATATACGTATATTACTTCTCGTGACGTAATCCGTAATAATGACAGTCATCGGCTCAATAAATTATAATTAAATCTTATCTTGTCACATATTCTCTTAAATAGATCATAGGTACAAAAGGATTCCCTATTGGGTTACAACAATAATAATTGCAAAACCATTACATAATAGATTAAAGAAAAATCCACCAATATGGACTGAAGAACATACTTCAGTAGTTAGGAAAATAAAAAGTCTAGTATCTGATATGTGGCGCCCCGCACCCCGGTCCCGCCGGAGTGGGTGCACCTGCCGTACTTCACTAAGGAGAGTACTAGGCGTCGTCTCATACGTATCATGATCCATGGTATAATGCATGGATTTTCGCACTTACACGCAGATAAGTATGCGAAACCGTGGCAGAATTTAAAACTTTAAATTAAAAACATCCACTAGATCATTCTTTGCTTTACAACCCAAATCAATGTATCGAACTCTCAAAAGTAGATGTTTCCCATCACAACTACATAATCAGTCATCAGTCATAATCGTCAAGTCACGTCTCCTAATCTGCCCATCCTTCGCTGCACTCACGGGTAGGGGCTCTAGGTTCATCCTCAATCCATTCTACCTTGTTCCCTGCAGCCTCTGGGAGGAAAAATAGGGGGTGAGTGACAAAGTCACCAGCAAGTACACCATAAACAATCATGCATTAATTGGAAAGTACATACAAGATTTGGTTTAGAAGCATACCTGTCCTTCGTCCAACATTTAATAAGGATCATCGCTTAATGTGACAAGATCATAACTTAAGTAAAATCACCAATCGAAGCAGCATATAACATTAAGGTCTGTAACTTATATTAATGAAAAACACCATAAGAAATCATCACTTAGGGTCTACCGTGTCGTCACAACTTAAAGCTTCTGAGTCGCTACATAAATGCAACAAGCATGCATATGTTCATGTGATGCATCGTGATGAAATGAAATATGCTCTTCCATGTTTTCTTTAAAATCATCGTCATCGTAAAACAGTAGATCATCAGGCCTATTATTTTCCGGGCCTGCACGGTCATTCTCTCAGATCACTTAACCCGGATCTGCTCAGGTTCATACTCTCAGATCACTTAACCCGGATCTGCTCAGGTTCATATTCTCAGATCACTTAACCCGGATCTGCTCAGGTTCATGCTCTCAGATCACTTAACACGGATCCGCTCAGGTTCATGCTCTCAGATCACTTAACCCGGATCTGCTCAGGTTCATGCTCTCAGATCACTTAACCCGGATCTGCTCAGGTTCATACTGGCCAAGTTCATACTCACACACGGTACCGATGGGGAATCATTCTTTTCAAAAATCATCTTTTGAAAACGCTTTTCATCTTTCTTTCTCATAAAAGAAATGCTTTAAATCATGTATGTGACGATGATGCAAATGTATGACATGCATTATGCGACTCGTGAACAAATACATCATAACATGCATGCAGGGACTTGTCTTTTAAACTCACATTCTGTTCATACAGCCTCGTGCACATCAATTCGTGTTCATATTCATAAACTCATGCCATACATATGCATAATGAAGGCTTAGCCACATGCTACAAAAATTTCATAACGTTCCGAAATGTCTAACGACCTCAAAACATCATACTATCATCAAAAGCACTGCTGAAATCAGCAAGGCAGTACCGCCTTACCTCAGTTTCGTGGGTCATAAAACTTTATTCATTTTGATCCATTACCTGGAAAACATAGCTAATTCACCAAGTAACAGTATTCATACGGCTAAACATCACATTCAAGCCTAAATGGTCAAGATCGAAGCCTTACGACTTAAGACATTAAACTGTCCTGTTTCTAGTTTTGTACCGCTAACTTCAACTCAGTTGTTAACCATCAAAATGGTGGTTTTAGGCTGGTTTCTTTACATGAACATCCAAATCTATGTCCTAAGTAATTACCATAAAATTTCCAAGGCAATTCAATAAGTTTAAAGGGGTCATCTAATTACTCTCCCAAATTGGGTACATGCAGAGACTGGGTTGACCAGTTGTATCACGAAATACATTGTGACCAAACCACAACTCCTTTTACCAAAATTCCAACTCACAGATGTCATAAACACATCAAACTATCATCCTACCAAAAAGCAGCTCATTTTCATATTCCTAAGGTGCATTTTCAAGCCACACAACTTACTACTAAAAACTGTCCTGCTCCAGCAACTCTGTTTGAGCAGTTTCGCCAAACATTTCATTAATAATAATTCACAACTCCTTTCATCCAAATTCCACCTCTCACATTTCACATACACATAAGGCTATCACCATACCAAAAATTAGCCAATTTCAACACTCCTAAGATTCATGTTCAGGTCGTTCAACATAACACATAAATCTGTCCAGTTCCAGTACTTCTGTTTGACCACTTCTTACTAAAAACTTCATTAAGGATAAACCACAACTCCTTTTATTGAAATTCTAACTCACACATTTCATATACATATGAGGCTAACATCACACCAAAAATTAGCCAATTTGAATACTCCTAAGATTCATTTTCAGGTCATGAAATACGTCACATTGTTCTGCCTAGTTCCAGTAGTTTCTTCTTGAGTAGTTTTACCAAAAGATTTATTAAAAATAAACCATAACTCTTTTTACTGCAATTCTAACTCTCACTTGTACTACACACACAGAGCTAGTGTCATGTGAAAATTTAGCTTAATAGAACACTTCTAAGGTTTGTTCTCAAGTCACCCAATCAGCAACACAAATCTGCCAGCTCCAGTAGTTTAAGCACTTCTTCACCTAATTATTGTTCAAGCATCCTTCAACCAACTTCATTCATTAAGATGACTTACTATACCTCAAATGCTCATTTAAACATAGTTATTTCAAGTTTCATAACTCATTTTAGGCTACACATAACTCATACCAACAGTCTTGCCATTTATGATTAGAACATGTCACTTTTCATACCAACACTTTTCTTTACATCAACTAAGTTCATGTCTTGTTCTTAGAATCTCCAACTAAGATTCATAACTTAAAAATGGCTAGTCATTCAAGCATGCACTTCACAAATAAGGCAAGATTGGCTAGACTATACTTGCCTCTTTGAACCTTAGAGCTCTTCCTTAGCATGAGCCTTGGTTGGAATGGAATGAAATCTTCCTCCAACTCCACTTATAGCCCACGGTTTTTGAGAGGAGAAAGAAGAATGATATTAGTTACTAATTTAATAAAGAAACAACTATTTTGAGATTATGATTTTCTTACCAAAATGAAGCTTGAAATGGATTCAAACCACCAAGATGTTGGCTCCTCATAGTAACTTGACAAATCTTCTCCTAGATGAGTTCTTGAGGCTTGAAGATCTTGGATTTCCTTAGGCTCACTAGCCGTGTACTTTGATGAAGAAATAAGGGAGGCTCTTGCTCCTTGTAATTTCTTAAGTGTTGAATATTTGAGAGAAAGTTTTCTCCCCTTGGTTTATGGAGGCTGCCGTGAGTATGGTGGGAGGGAAAAGGAATCCTCCTTAGTTTAATTAGGCTAACTAGAATCACTTGGCCTTAATTACTCTTACCCAACTATGGTTACTTTAGTTCAACTATAGTTACTTTATGTAAACCATAGTTACTTTATATCAACTATAGTTACTTTATGCCAACTATAGTTACTTTATGGCTAACCTAGGTTACTTTGCCCAACTAGAGTTATTTTCTTAACCTTGTAGTAACATTAAGTAACCATGGTAATTTTTTCTTGGTCAACCATGGGGGGGGTTTGACTCCTTGGGGGGAAACTTTACCATGCTTAATTTCTCTCCAAATGAGTTTAATAAGAAGCCATGTGGGTATTTGCCCCCTTTTTAATTGTTTCCCTTTTTCTTGTTTTAAAATAAAGTTAGGAAATTCCCAAATTCCCTTGGGCTAGGCCGAAATTCTCCAAGAATTTGGGGAAGAATTGCCCACTACTTACACCCCTTAATTTTCATTTGGCTTTATTTAGGGAGGCCCTTAAGATTAAACTCTCCTATAATTTGGGAAAAACCCTTTAAGGCCCTTTTTAAACCTTGTGGCCGATATTTTCTTAAGCCTTTAGGAATGAATTGGTCACTGCATATAGTCCCTAACTCACGCTTGAATTGATTATATCATTTGCTTATCATTCTAAAATGAAAGAATCACTAAGAAAACTTAGTGAAAAACGCTTGGAAGATACCACTTTATTAATTCACTTATACGAGTCTTCCAGTACTATATGATTTTTCGGCGGGGTACAACATTCTCCCCCTCTTAATATAAGTTTCGTCCTCGAAACTTCAGGCTAGTCAACAAAATGGGGCATCTACTCCTCATGTTGCCTTTCGTTTCCCATGTGGTTTCTTCTTTTGGGTAAATAAGATCGCATAAGCATCTATTTAGTTCCCTCAGAACTGCTTTGTCCCATTCATCTTATAGGGTTCATACACAGTGTCATACTTAGTCATGTTATTACTAATAATCTCACTTGCTTACTTGTGATCTACTCATCATAACCTAAAGGAAACTATCATAATCACTCATACTTGGTTAATAGGAAGTAGAGCAGAGGACATAGGCACTTCACACTTATTAGGTGTACCTTGGTTGTTTCTTTGTCATCCGCATAAACTAGCCTTATATAGATACAGTTTCCACCATCTACTTCGTTTGCTTGTTAAATCATTTCTTTCATTCTTTCGTTCCCTTACTATCGCATTCCGCTCCGTAGCGGTCCTCCAATAATTTACCAAAGGTCCTTGAATACGACTTAACTTAGTTTAATTTGATATGGGGGTCTAGACCGAGCACAAATCTGATCAGCTTAAACCTTTCATCTCTCATAATCAAAGGAACATACTGTCCTAAAGTAATGAATGAGTACGGAGCTGCCTGACCCTTGTCTTAGTGAGTCAAATTCCTCAACCCTTCTCGTGAATAAGTCCTGAGAGAGGAAGAACTCACAAAACTCCTCTTGGAACTTTGCCCTTATCCTATCCAGTACTAGTATCATCATGGAGTTATTTTCAACTTTACTTAACCGTCTTTCTGCCTACTATGAACTAAATTCCCAGCCCAACCTTGGAATACATGTTCTTACAAACTATTGCCAATAAAGTTTACTGCCTCCTGGGGTGACAGTGATGATGTCATTTTACTGAATTGTGGTGCCATCTGTACCACAAAGGGTCGAAATCTTACTCAAGGTAAAATATTCAGAATAAGCGACAAATTTTAATTCGTAATCCATATACGATCTTATGGTCATGCAAGCAGGCATGATTACATCCTATAGATGGCCATCGACTAGGGCTTTATCATTTGGTCAAAGCCCTAATTTCCAGTCTAAGTCATCCTGGTCTAAGGTCAACTCTCATCTAAGATCAGAACTTAGGTCTAAGATCAAACTTAGTTGACTACGATCATAACTTAGTTCTACATTCTGCCCGGATCTGGAGCCTTTGCTCTGATACCACCTGTGGCGCCCCGCACCCCGGCTCCGCCGGAGTCGGTGCACCCGCCATACTTCACTAAGGAGAGTACTAGGCGTCGTCTCATACGTATCATGATCCATGGTATAATGCATGGATTTTCGCGCTTACACGCAGATAAGTATGCGAAACCGTGGTAGAATTTAAAACTTTAAATTAAAAACATCCACTAGATCATTCTTTTCTTTACAACACAAATCAAAGTATCGAACTCTCAAAAGTAGATGTTTCCCATCACAACTACATAATCAGTCATCAGTCATAATCGTCAAGTCACGTCTCCTAATCTGCCCATCCTTCGCTGCACTCACGGGTAGGGGCTCTAGGTTCATCCTCAATCCATTCTACCTTGTTCCCTGCAGCCTCTGGGAGGAAAAATAGGAGATGAGTGACAAAGTCACCAGCAAGTACACCATAAACAATCATGCATTAACTGGAAAGTACATACAAGAACCAAACCCCAAACAATATTTGGTTTAGAAGCATACCTGTCCTTCGTCCAACATTTAATAAGGATCATCGCTTAATGTGACAAGATCATAACTTAAGTAAAATCACCAATCAAAGCAGCATATAACATTAAGGTCTGTAACTTATATTAATGAAAAACACCATAAGAAATCATCACTTAGGGTCTACCGTGTCGTCATAAATGCAACAAGCATGCATATGTTCATGTGATGCATCGTGATGAAATGAAATATGCTCTTCCATGTTTTCTTTAAAATCATCGTCATCGTAAAACAGTAGATCATCAGGCCTATTATTTTCCGGGCCTGCACGGTCATTCTCTCAGATCACTTAACCCGGATCTGCTCAGGTTCATACTCTCAGATCACTTAACCCGGATCTGCTCAGGTTCATATTCTCAGATCACTTAACCTGGATCCGCTCAGGTTCATGCTCTCAGATCACTTAACCCGGATCTGCTCAGGTTCATGCTCTCAGATCACTTAACCCGGATCTGCTCAGGTTCATACTGACCAAGTTCATACTCACACACGGTACCGGTGGGGAATCATTCTTTTCAAAAATCATCTTTTTAAAACGCTTTTCATCTTTCTTTCTCATAAAAGACATGCTTTAAATCATGTACGTGACGATGATGCAAATGTATGACATGCATTATGCGACTCGTGAACAAATACATCATAACATGCATGCAGGGACTTGTCTTTTAAACTCACATTCTGTTCATACAGCCTCGTGCTCATCAATCCGTGCTCATATTCATAAACTCATGCCATACATATGCATAATGAAGGCTTAGCCACATGCTACAAAAATTTCATAACGTTCCGAAATGTCTAACGATCTCAAAACATCATACTATCATCAAAAGCACTGTTGAAATCAGCAAGGCAGTACCGCCTTACCTCAGTTTTGTGGGTCATAAAACTTTATTCATTTTGATCCATTACCTGGAAAACATAGCTAATTCACCAACGAACAGTATTCATACGGCTAAACATCACATTCAAGCCTAAATGGTCAAGATCGAAGCCTTACGACTTAAGATATTAAACTGTCCTGTTTCCAGTTTTGTACCGCTAACTTCAACTCAGTTGTTAACCATCAAAATGGTGGTTTTAGCCTGGTTTCTTTACATGAACATCCACATCTATGTCCTAAGTAATTGCCATAAAATTTCCAAGGCAATTCAATAAGTTTAAAGGGGTCATCTAATTGCTCTCCCAAATTGGGTACATGTAGAGACTGGGTTGACCAGTTGTATCACGAAATACATTGTGACCAAACCACAAATCCTTTTACCAAAATTCCAACTCACAGATGTCATAAACACATCAAACTATCATCCTACCAAAAATCAGCTCATTTTCATATTCCTAAGGTGCATTTTCAAGCCACACAACTTACTACTCATAACTGTCCTGCTCCAGCAACTCTGTTTGAGCAGTTTTGCCAAAAATTTCATTAATAATAATTCACAACTCCTTTCATCCAAATTACACCTCTCACCTTTCACATACACATAAGGCTATCCCCATACCAAAAATTAGCCAATTTGAACACTCCTAAGATTCATGTTCAGGTCGTTCAACATAACACATAAATCTGTCCAGTTCCAGTACTTCTGTTTGACCACTTATTACTAAAAACTTCATTAAGGATAAACCACAATTCCTTTTATTGAAATTCTAACTCACACATTTCATATACATATGAGGCTAACATCACACCAAAAATTAGCCAATTTGAATACTCCTAAGATTCATTTTCAGGTCATGAAATACGTCACATTGTTCTGCCTAGTTCCAGTAGTTTCTTCTTGAGTAGTTTTACCAAAAGATTTATTAAAAATAAACCATAACTCTTTTTACTGCAATTCTAACTCTCACTTGTACTACACACACAGAGCTAGTGTCATGTGAAAATTTAGCTTAATAGAACACTTCTAAGGTTTGTTCTCAAGTCACCCAATCAGCAACACAAATCTGCCAGCTCCAGTAGTTTCAGCACTTCTTCACCTTTTTATTGTTCAAGCATCCTTCAACCAACTTCATTCATTAAGATGACTTACTATACCTCAAATGCTCATTTAAACATAGTTATTTCAAGTCTCATAACTCATTTTAGGCTACACATAACTCATACCAACAGTCTTGCCATTTACGATTAGAACATGTCACTTTTCATACCAACACTTTTCTTTACATCAACTAAGTTCATGTCTTGTTCTTAGAATCTCCAACTAAGATTCATAACTTAAAAATGGCTAGTCATTCAAGCATGCACTTCACAAATAAGGCAAGATTGGCTAGACTATACTTGCCTCTTTGAACCTTAGAGCTCTTCCTTAGCATGAGCCTTGGTTGGAATGGAATGAAATCTTCCTCCAACTCCACTTATAGCCCACGGTTTTTGAGAGGAGAAAGAAGAATGATATTAGTTACTAATTTAATAAAGAAACAACTATTTTGAGATTATGATTTTCTTACCAAAATGAAGCTTGAAATGGATTCAAACCACCAAGATGTTGGCTCCTCATAGTAACTTGACAAATCTTCTCCTAGATGAGTTCTTGAGGCTTGAAGATCTTGGATTTCCTTAGGCTCACTAGCCGTGTACTTTGATGAAGAAATGAGGGAGGCTCTTGCTCCTTGTAATTTCTTAAGTGTTGAATATTTGAGAGAAAGTTTTCTCCCCTTGGTTTATGGAGGCTGCCGTGAGTATGGTGGGAGGGAAAAGGAATCCTCCTTAGTTTAATTAGGCTAACTAGAATCACTTGGCCTTAATTACTCTTACCCAACTATGGTTACTTTAGTTCAACTATAGTTACTTTATGTAAACCATAGTTACTTTATGTCAACTATAGTTACTTTATGCCAACTATAGTTACTTTATGGCTAACCTAGGTTACTTTGCCCAACTAGAGTTATTTTCTTAACCTTGTAGTAACATTAAGTAACCATGGTAATTTTTTCTTGGTCAACCATGGGGGGGCGGTTTTGACTCCTTGGGGGGAAACTTTACCATGCTTAATTTCTCTCCAAATGAGTTTAATAAGAAGCCATGTGGGTATTTGCCCCCTTTTTAATTGTTTCCCTTTTTCTTGTTTTAAAATAAAGTTAGGAAATTCCCAATTTCCCTTGGGCTAGGCCGAAATTCTCCAAGAATTTGGGAAGAATTGCCCACTACTTACACCCCTTAATTTTCATTTGGCTTTATTTAGGGAGGCCCTTAAGATTAAACTCTCCTATAATTTGGGAAAAACCCTTTAAGGCCCTTTTTAAACCTTGTGGCCGAAATTTTCTTAAGCCTTTAGGAATGAATTGGTCACTGCATATAGTCCCTAACTCACGCTTGAATTGATTATATCATTTTCTTATCATTCTAAAATGAAAGAATCACTAAGGAAATTTAGTGAAAAACGCTTGGAAGATACCATTTTATTAATTCACTTATATGAGTCTTCCAGTACTATATGATTTTTGGGCGGGGTACAACATGATATACCCTGCTTATATATAGCATTTCCAGATCTATTTAAAATAGTATAAACAGATGCATCAGATATTGGATATGTATGGTGGAATATTAATACAATTACAAAATGGAAAAGAGTCTATTGTTCAATATACTTCTGGTCATTGGAATGATACCCAAAAATCATATTCTACTATTAAAAAAGAAATTTTGAGTATTGTATTATGTATTAATAAATTTCAAAGTGATTTGTTGAATAAAAAATTTCTTTTACGTATTGATTGCAAATATGCAAAAGAAATTTTACAAAAGGATGTTAAAAATTTAGCTTCAAAACAAATATTTGCTAGATGGCAAGCTTTATTAAGTATTTATGATTTTGATATTGAATATATAAAAGGAGATACAAATTTTGTTCCCGACTTTCTGACCAGAGAATTCCTCTAAAACAGACATAATACCGAGGAAATCAAAGGACAAAGGAAAGCTACCAGCAAATAATGACAATAATATCCCACGGAAAACGTGGGCGGATAAAGTTGAAGAAGAGGAAGAACTTCTTCAAAAAACCCCAATAGCCGCAGTTCCAATATCCCAAATATCTCCAAATAAAACACCAATATCTATTTTTGAAAGCCTATCCAATAGTTCTGAATTTCAAGCATTGCTTGAAAAATTCAAAATACCAAAACCTACAGAAATAGCAGAGACTTCGTCAGCAATATCAAAACCTCAGCCATCCACCTCAATAACCCAAAAAACCAATAAAGTTTTTTAAACCACAATCCACAGAGATTACCAGTAAAATGCCCACATATAAAAAGGCAGTGAAAACAACCCAGTTTGTGGGAAAGTCTTTTTGTCGTACCCTGCGAAAATTGTACTAAACTAGGACCCGTATGTTGCGACGTAATAAGTAAGCTCTCCAAGTTGCATTTTATTAAGTTACCATAGTGGTACTGTATCTAAACTTTCTTTGAGATAGATGTAATATAATTACACAAACGGATGTCGTATAGCGCGTGAAATGGCCATCTAGCCCTCCAAGAGTTAGCAAATTCGGTTAGTGGGCCTTGGAGGATCTTGGAATAATTTACATTTCATAAGAAGTTTAGCCCAAGTAGTTTCCTCAAAGCAAGACTCACAAACTACACTATAAATTAGATGTTAGGAGCAATATCATATTTATATGAGTAAATCAATGAGTGAAAAGACAATAATGACCTCCAAGCCCTTGTAATTCTCGGCCACAAGACATTGATGAACATTAGAACATTTTCCTTCTTACAAAAAGATTAACCTAAATAAGTCCTCTTTAAAAGTAAACCTAAAAGCCTACTTAAGAACTAGATATTATAAGTTATGGTGTAAATATGCAATAATGTACTATAAAATGTGTGAAGAGACAAACGTGCCCTCCCAATAGCCTAAGAATTCGGCCAAGAGGCCTTGATCAACCAGAAAACAATTTCGTTTTATAAATGTACGCCTAATTGATCCTCACAAAGTAAGATTAAAATCATATTAGATAAAATAACTAATAGTATAAATTATATAAATGTGGGATAGGATAAATGTGAAATGACCAAATTGCCCCAAAGACCCCCCATTTCGCCAAGCCCTCTCAAGGATTCTAAAACCCTCCATAATTAACCAACATAAGTCTTAAATTAACTAGCTAAATAATATTTAAGACTAAAATAAGCATGCATGCAAGAAAAGAAATAATAAAAAAATGGGGCATGCAAGACAAGGTCTTACACATCACAAGACCCAAACTCCTTTTCTCCCCTTTTCATGAAGCCTTGTTCCCTTCCCCTTTTTGACTCCCCACCGCCGGATGACCCCTTCCCTTGCCCCCTTGATTTTAAATTTTGCAAGACCACTCTTTCCAAGTCCCATCTTGAATCTTCTCTCAAGCAAAACCAAGATTACACTTAGAAAATATTCCCTCTCCCTCCACCACCAAACTTTCGGCCACCACCTCAAGAATAAGAGGTTCAACTCCATCTTCTTCTTCAATCTCAAGGAGCCTCTAGGTAAGTCTCATTTCAAAGTTCCTAAGTAGATATTCATACATAATAGTGAAGCTCACAAGTATGTTTTATTCATCCCAACCGTGGCCTCCATGTTCAAATAGGTGAAAGTCTTCAACTCTCTTAGGTGGTGCTATCTTGCTACACTTGAAGCTCCATTCCAAGACCACTTTGGTAAGGTGTTTTAGCCTCAATTAAAACTCTATTTTCACTATTGAATGAAGACTAACCTTCTCCCTCCCTCATCTTCAAAACCGTGTGCCCAAGGGTGAAGGAAGAGGAGGATTCCAACTCAACTCACTCCATAACCAAGCTAAGACAAGAACTTTAGCTTGAAGAGACAAGTATACACTAATCTCTCATGATTTACTTAAAGAATTAGTGGCTTGAATGATTAGAAGTTCCTAAGATGTGATCTTTAGTTGAATATCTTAAGCTCAAGATTGTATCTTTGTGATTCCTTAAGAACAATGCTTTGCATGTGATTTATTCTTTCAAATATGGAGTCTTTTCTTACATGCAATATTGTAAGAGGCTGATTTAAGATGAAATAAGATTTACCTAAGTGAGCCTAGGCAAGATTAACCCATGGTGGTAACTTGAAAAGTCCTAGGAAAAGCATGCATGTGATGGATATGAGTTTTTATGAAGTTGAATACGTGTTGTAAAATGAGGTAACTTGAAAAGTTGCAAGATTAGACTAAAAAGGACTCTTGAATGTGTTGCATGCTTGAATACATGTTGTAAAATGTGGTTAAAGTACCACCTATGTTTCGGCCTAAAGGATGGAAAGGGAGGTGAGTATTGATTTCAATGAAGAACACTTGTTTTGTGCATATATGACACTTGCTTGGTTTACTATCTACAAACTGTTTGGTATGATGCTAAGGTGACTTTATAATAAGTATGGAATCTGGATATTCATTTTACAAAGGAGTGTATGTGTTAACCAATAAGCTATTTCATAAGAACAAGGGAAATAGTGGACATTTTACTTAAAGGAATGACCAAACATCAAACTACTGGAACTGGGCAGGATTGAGTAACGTTTTGACTAGGCAAAAAATGGGACTTGAAGACCTTCAATCAAGCTGAGTTTTGGTACACAGTTAGCCCTATGTGTGCATCAAATATGAGAGTTGGAATTTTGACAAAATAAGTTACGGATTATTTGTAATAAAATATTTTGTGGAACTGCTCAGATTGGAAATTCTGGATCTTAGAAGAATGGTGTAACGTTTTGAATGACCTTAAAATGAATCTTGTAGATGTTCAATAAAGCTGATTTTCGGTGTGGTGACAGTTTTGTGTGTATAGGAAGTATGAGAGTTGGAATTTTGGTAAAATGAGTGGTGGAATATTTTTAATAAAATATTTGGTAAAGCTGCTCAGACTGAAAAGTCTGGAGCTGAGCAGAACTGTACTTCTTTTTGATTGGCTTGAAAAGAGACCTTGTAGATGTTCAATAAAGATGATATTCGGTGTGGTGATAGACTTGTGGGTGTAGGAAATAGGAAAGTTAGAATTTTGGTAAAATGAGTTGTGGATTATGTTTAATAAAATATTTGGCAAAGCTGCTCAGACTGAAAAGTCTGGAACTGAGCAGAACAGTACATCTTTTTGATTGGCTTAAAAAGGGACCTTGTATATGTTCAATAAAGTTTATTTTTGGCATGATAACAATCCTAGGCATGAAGTGAGTAAACAAGTTATCGATTATTTTTAATGATTTAATTAGTCACACTGCTCAATTGAAATTACTGGAACAGAGCAGAAATTAAGTAACGAGTTAATGGACTCAAAAATGAATCTTAGGAACATGAAAATGGGCTACTTTTCGGTAGGATGCTAGCCTTACATGTTTATGACTTGGGTGAGTTGGAATTTTGGAAAAAGAAATTATGGTTTTGCCTCAATTGAATTTTTAGTAAAATAGATCAGTCAAGTTTCAGCATATGACCCATTTCAGAAAAATGATTAAATGAACCCTTTAAGGTCATTAGATTGATCCGGAAATTTTACCGTAATCACTTAAGACATAAGGGAGTAAGACCATATAAATTAATCCGGTTGGTCTTAACGTTTTGATGGGTAATTACGAGCATAAAGTGGATGTACTAAAACTGAAAATTGGAATGAACAGGGGATTAACTATAAAAGGGCCCAATTTGATGGATTTGGATCTATAAACACGGTTTGGGCTCATGAACAATAATCCTTAGGGAGTTTATTATACTTTCCAGGTTATGGTTCAAACAATTAAGGTTTTGAGGTCTCAAAAGATAAGGTAATGTGGTGATTATACCGCAGAATTCAGCATACACACTCGATAATGATTGGATGACTTAAGGACTATATTCGTCTTAGGAAGTTATGAAAATTTTACGACATGTACATAAGACCCCACCTAACGCATGTATGACAAAAGATTATGGTAATGGACCCGTTTGGTTAGCTTGACCACCCCATGAACATGAAGTAAAAATTGGGAAATACTTAGTTTCCGAAATCATGCTTATTGACATGTTATAAGAATGTTTACGACTATTCACGTCATCAATTGCATTACATATCACTACATGTATCATGCATGATCATATGCTACATGAACCTGATTTTATGAAGTTTTATACAAGCAAGTCTTTTCAAGTAAAAATGTTTTCCGTTACGCATGAAAAGTTTTTTTATGGTCCCATGTTTTAAAGAAAGCTTCATGATTCCTTTGCCGGCCAAGCATGCGACTAACCCGACTCCAGACCCGGAGTTAATTGGTATGTTGACATGATATGTTCTGGACCCGTTCAGATCCGGGGTTAATTGATCTGATACATGTTCTGGACCCGCTCAGACCCGGGGTTAATTGATCTGATACATGTTATGGACCCGCTCAGATCCGGGGTTAATTGATCTGATACAGGTTCTGGACCCGCTCAGATCCGGGGTTAATTGATCTGACACTCTGTTTTATGACACGTCATTTTTTGAGACCGAAATGATGTTTTGACATGACATGACATCATGCATTGCATTTTTCATAGCTGACGAGCATGTAGACATGTTGCATGTTACAGTTAATGGTTAATAAGTTATTATTGGTATCGCCTTACCTAAAAGTATGCTTAAGCTAAAGGTCAAGCAAGCTCAGAATTAAAGATCGGGTATGAATTATTATTATTGAGGTTTTCGGGGTATTACATTCATGTTATAATTCTTTATGTATTTTATGGTAGTTTATTGTATTCTTGCTGGGTGATTTTTATCACTCACACTTTTATTTTTCTCCAGAGCCAGAAAATGCTAAGACTGAGTGGATCGAGGATGAGCCGAGAGTACCATATCCGTAGGCAAGGAGATCTGAAGAAGACAAAGCTTAAGGACTTTTGTGCGGCCATGACGTTTGTATTATGAGCTATGTTAAACTCTTTGGGGGTATATGTGAAGTGTTTTGTGGACTATTACTTTTGGGGATTTTGTACTTTTGTGATGCACGTTTAATTTGAAAATTTTTCATTCTGCCTAAATTTTACTACCATGTTAAATGTTAACATGAGAGTCCATGGCATAAGTTATGGAATTTCGCATGTTATGCATGACGCTTTGTACTCTCCTCAGTGAGGTACGGCGGTGCACCGTATTCAGACGCGGTCCGGGTGCAGGGCGCTACAGGTGGTATCAGAGCCCAGGCTCTAGATTTCGGGCAGAACGTAGAACTAAGTTATGATCTTAGCAATCTAAGTTTGATCTTAGACCTAAGTCATGATCTTAGACGAGAGTCGACCTTAGATTAGGACGGCTTAGACAGGAAATTAGGGTCATGACTTAATAACAAAGCCCAAGTCGATGAAGGTTGTACATGTCGTAGAATTTAATTCGTAATTTATTTCTTGAATAACCATTGAATTGGATTATAAATTTAATTTTATCGCCAATCTAGCTATTCTAGGGTTAAATAAAATCTTGATGCTCCGTAGTGCAGATGGCATCACGGACCAACGAACAAGCATTATCACTTTCACCCCCGGGTAGCACTGGGTTTTATTACCGGCAGCTAGTAAGAGCACATATCCCAGAGTTTGGCGGAGAATCTAGCCCCGAGGAGGCAGATAAATGGCTAGATGAAGTTGAAAGTAACTTCTTGCTGATACGAGTACCTGAGAAGGTAAAGACACCAATTTTCCGGCCGTTTTTTATCGGCAAGGCCAGCCAGTGGTGGAGAACTTGTATCCAGCCACTGCCCCGACCAGTGACTTGGGCAAGGTTTCTAGAGGAGTTTTGTGAATTTTTCCTCTCTCATGAAGAGGGTTGAGGAATTTGACACTTTAAGACAAGAATCAGGTATCATTGTCTTGGAGTACGCTCGTCGGTTCACTACATTGGGCTGCTCTGTTCCCTTGATCATGGAAGACGAAAAGCATAAGGTAATCAGATTCATGAGAGGTCTAGACTTCCGGGTCAAGATTCGGCTAGCCAATGTATATTCTAGCACCTTCGAGGAATTACTGGAGGACTGCTACAGAGCGGAACACGATATTAAACTAACGGAAGGACAAAATAAAGGACTTAAGGAGCGTACTAAGGAACGAAACAAGAGGTGGCAGCCGCGTCCACATAGGGATAATAAAGAAACAACCAAGAACGCTAACCTGGATAAAAGAGTGTCTGATTCAGCAATGCCTGAAACCTCAAACCGTAACAGGTATGCCTAACTGCCCATTTAACTAAGAAGCACCTACATTGTTCATTATCTAAGTATAAATGAGCATACTAAAGGTCGAATTAGAGCAACGCAATAAAGAACCTAAGGAAAGATTCCTACATAGCCATTAATACGCGGATAAAGAAGATAACTACAGTAGCACAATTGAAGCACACGTTACCAAGTCAGGTCAGCACCCTGATGGTCGGAACTCAGCAAGGCTTCAATAAAAGGTAAATACCAGTTATCTAGGATCAATGATTTGTCTGACCTGCTTCGGGAAACACAAGCAATGACAAAAGCGGAGTTGCAAATTGGACACTTCCAACTGAAGAATCAAGACTAAGGATGTATATGAACCCTGTATAGGAAATGTCATAGGCATTCCGAAATCATTAGGATTGACAAATGTCTTGCTACGTTAATGGATCATACCTCAGGGGTATTTAATAAACTGGTTCAAAATCCTTCTCTAGCTAATACAAAGTAGAGAGGAAAAAGGGAAAATCACGTGAGATATAACCCTTTATAGTTGGACGGGAAATTACAAGCTGAGAGTATTTAACGCACTCTAGTAGTAACGATATGACGTGATGGAATTCCGCCTAGCTTGGTAGTCCAAATAATGTATGTGTACTGAATAAATAGGGATACCTTTATGTTTTGAAACAGAAAACCAGATTTTGTGAAAAGCGAGAAACCCTCAAAAGGTCATAAGATTTAAGGAAAGGATTGTAGGATCTGAAAGGCACCACTAGAAGAGGGGGTTGAATAGGTGGTGCAGAAAGTGTGGTTTTTAAAATTTGTTTAAACCTAAACAATTCAACTTCTGAAAATAGATTCCGTTTTCAGGACCAGTTTTAAAACGTTTTTAAAACCAGGTTAAAGGTCTCCAAAAATTATGAAATTTTGAGAGAACTTAGCCTCAGATGTTATGAGGGTCCCCTAAAAATTTCAAATTAAAATTCAACCCTTAACCCCTTCAAAAACCGTTGGTACTCAGATTGCTCGAATCTGCCAGAAACGGTAGACGGTTTTGAAAAATTTATTCCTATTTTTGTGTTTGTCCAAATGCTCTGAAAAGTTGACCACTAACTCCTTATATACTATATTTAATTGGGTTAAAACATTTTTGCAAAATTCTTTTGGGAAGTAGGTCAACTACAATTAAAGTCTCAACCTTTGCAAGTCTGAAAATCAGACTGCACTAGTTTCAGAACTTTTGATGTTTGATCGACTTATACTTATCCAAAAGGGTTGCAACTTGTGCCAAATTAACCCTAGAACGTGTGAGTATATTTATGGAAATTTTTGTGATTTTGGAAATTCGTTTACTATTTTTACGAATCCGAACCAGAAGAGTAAATTGTGCAGTAACTGAAAGTAAATGCTGAAAGTAAATGGCACCAAGATTTTTATACTGGTTCAGTTATAAACAACCTACTCCAGTCTTCAAGGAACACCTTCCTTGGTTCACACTAATCACACACACACAACACACCTTACCACAGGGTTGATAGAGTTACACCTAACTCCAACCCTTTACAAACCTTGTACGGTGAATACAATTTGCACGAACACCACCACCTCGCAAGAATGAAGATTGATCACACCTTGATCAATCTTTTACAAAGATATGGAATATGTGGTGGTCTATATCAAGCCTATTCAAGATTGAAAGATATGAATACAATAGGCTTTCAAGAAGAGAGAAAGAAAGAAAATGTAGAAGAAGAAGAGCTAGGCTTTTTGATCACTTTGATTTTGCAATGCTTGTGCTTGTCTTGTTTTTGCTCATCTTCTTTCCTTTTAACTTGGTGCAGCCGTCCACCTATAGGTGCCTCCCCCTCTTGAAAATTATCTTCTAAATCCTTGGGAGGATGTAAGACATCATTGCTTACTTGGCATCTTCTAATTGGATGATCATTTAAGCTTCGCTTACTTGGCACTTCATGATTGGTTGAATGTTGTCATCATTGATGACTTGGAAAAATTTGAGAATAACACTTTAAACATGTGCCAAAATCATCACAAAATAATTTCCATAAAGCATAAGATTATCACATAAATTGCAAGACACAAATTCCTTCCATACAAAGGCATAAAATCGGCCATAATGTGATGTTACCATGCTGATTTTTCAGCATGTGTTGCATGGTTGTATAATTCAAAATATTACCATTTTTCTTTGATTTTTCTTTTTAAAATAAATCACCAATTGATGGTAATTATTCCTATCACATGAGAAATGAACTTGGACATCTTTATGCTCAATAATTCGGCCACCACATGTCTCACACATGCTGAAAAATTTCAGCATGTGTGATATGTAGAATATCACACTTTATTTAATTTAAATAATATTCAAATTACTTCCATTTCTTCTTTCAATCAATCATACAATAAAAGATGATAAAATATACCATTTAATGTGCAAAAATTCGGCCAGCAATGTTGACATATGCTGAACTTTTCAGCATGTGTTATAAGAGAGACAAATTTTGAATTCTTACCATTTGTAGCTTCTCTCTTTAATTCACCAACATTGTATGATTGATCCTTGACCAATCAATATGCCAACAAGGCTCCAAATAAGCTTCATCTTGGCTGTAATATGTGTGTATGATGTATATGCATATGCTGAAAATTATTTTTGCTAACTTTGTAAAATAGTGCACATTTAATAATACACACATGTTATATTCCAATCAGCCCTTAATTTAATTTTCTAGAACACTTTAAGATGTGTATCATATGTAAAAAGTGTCTAGATACGTGTCACATGATGTACCAAAAACGTTCCATGTGTTGTGTGCATAGAAAACCGAATTTTCGATATTTATCGATTACCCGATTTTTCTCTAATTTAAATTCCAACTTTTGCACATGTTATATATATTATGTTGTACATAATATATATAATATATAATTTAAATCTCAGAACTTGGCTGCTCTAAAGTGGTACCATTAACATGTGACAAAATTAAACTTGGAATCTTCACATTTTGGCCTTAATGTGGGGTGATTTGTGTGTGCCAACATGGAAAGTATTTTTGGCTGAATATTTCATGTAACCCACGAAATTTTTGATGATTTTTGAAGTATACGGGCTGGCCATTTATTTATGGCAAGTACGTGACACGTTGGCGAAGTTTCGGTATTCGCCCGATACGACAATTTTCGGTTTAGAACCTTTTATCGTGTCGTATGTAAATTTGTCATCACCATATCTTATATCATATGATATAAGACCTGAATATACTCATAAATATGAGTTAAGTATAGTGGTGTGACGTTAACGTACGTACGTAAAATATATAACGTCTCGGTAGTACGTTGGAATACATGTGTATGTGCCTTTTTCAAAAAAATCTGAAAATATATGTAATATATATGTATATGGCGTGTCACATTATAGAGGGGAGGAGGAGAAAACTTTCTTTCCTTAACTTTGTTGCCTTTGTGCCTTTTCCAAATGTGGCTTCCTTTAATGAACTACTTAGTTTAATAAACTAAGTACTTCACTTAATGAATTAGTTTAGTTCATTAATAGTGGCACCTGAAAATAGTATAAACACAACAAATGTTTGCCATATGATGTAAGCTTTAACGCTTCATGGCTCGTTAGTACGGCAACATAATATACAAGCTAAATAAGGCAAGTAATAGCAAATTATCATGCATACATGTACACGTTTGTATATATATCATGCATTTAAGTCACTTATTTTGAAATCACTCAAACCCCCTTTTCTCTACAATCTCCCCCTTTTGATGATTTTCAAAATAACTTATGCACATGATTTAAATGCTAACGCTCCCCCTTCAAACATGCACAAATTTGAAATTTGAATTTCAAATTTCAAATCTGGCTCCCCCTTGATTTGTGCAATTAGTATCAATTAGTCTCTCTCTCCCCCTTAAATCATGCTTTTCTCTCCCCCTTTATTTTGGAAAGTAAATCAAAAGATTCCTGTCAATAAGGAAAGAAAATCAAATCACGTCAAATCAAATCATATCAACGGGAATCATGCCTAGTTTAGAACGAAGAGATTCATACGTGGCTTGATTTAAGGCTTTTGTAAAGATATCCGCTACTTGTGCTTTTGTGCGTACGTGATCTATGACAATATCACCATTGTTTACGTGATCACGAAGAAAGTGATAGCGTACTTCTATATGCTTAGCCTTAGAATGTAACACGGGGTTCTTAGACAAATTTATGGCACTCATACTATCACAATATATAGGAATTTTATTTACGGTAATTCCAAAGTCCGAAAGTTGTTGTTTTATCCACAACAACTGTGTGCAACAAAGGCTAAGTGCCATGTGCTCAGCCTCAGTAGTGGACAAAGAAACACTTGCTTGCTTTTTGGAAAACCATGAAATGAGTGAATTTCCTATAAATTGGCAAGTTCCACTCGTGCTTTTTCTATCTATTTTGCAGCCACCATAATCTGCATCAGTGTAAGCATGTAAGTTAAATGTAGAATCCTTATCGTACCAAATTCCTGAGGTGGGCGTGTGCTTAATATAGTGGAATATTCTTTTTACCGCATTATAGTGAGACACCTTAGGTTGACTCTGAAATCGTGCACACATGCATACACTAAACATGATATCAGGCTTACTAGCAGTTAAATATAGCAAAGAGCCTATCATAGATCGATATAAGCCATTATCAACATCTTTACCATGTTCGTCTTTGTCTAATTTAGTAGTGACGCTCATAGGGGTGGGGGATGGTTTCAAATTTTCAAAGTTAAACTTTTTAATCATGTCATTTACATATTTTGCTTGACTTATGTGAATCCCTTTACTCGTTTGCTTAATCTGCAAGCCAAGAAAATAATTTAGTTCACCAACCATAAACATTTCAAATTCAGATTTCATGCAATTTTCAAAATCTTCAACAAGTCTATGTGAGGTAGAACCGAAAATAATGTCATCAACATAGATTTGGATAATAAGTAAATCCGATTTATCTTGTTTCAAAAATAGTGTACTATCTATAGTACCTCGTTTAAAATCATTTTCTAAAAGGAAAGTAGCAAAACAATCATACCATGCTCTCGGTGCTTGCTTTAGGCCGTATAGTGCTTTCTTTAGTTTGTACACGTGATCGGGATGTTTCAAATCTTCAAAACCGGGTGGTTGCTTCACGTATACTTCTTCTTGTATAAATCCGTTTAGGAATGCACTTTTTACGTCCATTTGATATAATCTGAAATTTTTCATGCAAGCAATAGCAAGTAATAGTCGTATAGCTTCTAAACGTGCTACGGGTGCAAATGTTTCATCGTAGTCAATTCCTTCTTCTTGATTATAGCCTTGTGCTACAAGTCTCGCTTTATTTCTAACGACCTTTCCTTCTTCATTCATTTTATTCCTAAACACCCACTTTGTGCCTATTATAGTCTTATCTTGTGGTCGTGGCACTAAATCCCATACATCGTTTATAACAAATTGATTAAGTTCATCATGCATGGCATCAATCCAAGAAGAATCACTCAAAGCATCATGCACATTTTTGGGCTCAATTTCGGAAATCATAGCATGAAATTCATTTATTTCATCCGAAGTAATTCTTCTATGTGGTCGCACACCGTGAGTGAGGTCGCCTATGATGAGATCATGTGGGTGATCTCTATGCCATCTTGGTTGATTAGTTTCTATGTTATCATGCATTTCTATGCGATCATGCATTTCTAGTGTGTCATTCATATCATGCATATCAAAGGAACCATCATCTTCATTCAACGCGGGTTTCAATTCAAAGTCATCGTCATATTCTTTGTCTTTATCAATCTCACCAAATTCATTGAATTTCACATTAATAGATTCCATGATTTGTCTAGTGAGAGGATCATAACACCTATATGCCTTTGAATTTATAGAATATCCAACAAAAGTGCACTCAATTGATTTGGATTCAAATTTGTCTAAATTATCTTTTGTATTTAAAACAAAACATTTGCATCCAAACACACGAAAACAGTCAATCTTAGGCATGCGATCATTCAAAATCTCATAAGGCGTCTTATTTATTTTCTTTCTTATAGATAGGCGATTTACAATATGGCATGCACAATTTACGGCTTCCGCCCACAGAAATCTAGGCAATTTATTTTCGCATAACATAGTCCTAGCGATTTCTTGTAATGTACGATTATTTCTTTCTACTACTCCATTTAATTGTGGAGTTCTAGGTGGCAAAAACTCATGCTTGATTCCTTTTTCTTTGCAAAATGAAATCATCTCTTTATTTTTAAACTCACCGCCTCTATCACTTCTTATCTTTTTCACACTTACACCGTATTGATTTTCAAGTTGTCTAATTAATTTTGCAATTTCAATGGCGCTATCATCCTTATGTGCGAGAAATAAAGTCCAAGTATAACGGGAAAAATCATCAACAATCACACATGCATAGTGGCGCCCACCAAGGCTAGTAGTGCGACTCGGACCAAACAAATCAATATGTAATAGTTGTAAGACTCTAGTCGTGCTTATTTCATTTTTAGGCTTGAGTGACTCACGTGTTTGTTTGCCTTTTATGCAAGATTCACACAACTGAAAGTTGTCTAAATCAAGCTTGGGCAATCCTCGTACAAGGTTCTTTCGTTGAAGTTTATCTAGTGTGGAGATACCAATATGTCCTAAACGTCTATGCCACAAATTCACATTGGGTTCATTTGTCATAAAGCACTTAACTCTAGCGTCTACCACATCATCCATAGAAAGCGTAAAAATATTACCTTCTCGTTTTCCTTTTAAAACGGTTTCTCCATTTTTATTTGTTATATTTCAATAAGGGTGGGTGAAACACACATAAAAACCATTGTCAACAAATTGAGAAATGCTAAGAAGATTGTAAGATAAGTTGCTTACCAAAAAGACGTTGAAGATTTGGAGAGTACTTGGATCTCTAATCGTACCTTTTCCGATGATCTTGCCTTTGTTGTTGTCTCCAAAGGTCACGGATCCGCCTTTTGTGACCTTCTTTAATTTGGTGAATAAGCTCGGGTCACCCGTCATGTGCCTCGAGCATCCACTGTCAAGGAACCACTTAATAGTTGTATCTTTCGATGTGTGGGCTCCCTGCAATGTGCAAAGATGATTTAGGTACCCTTTTAACTTTGGGTCCTTTCGAGTTAGTTAATCACCTCTTGGTAAAAGTACCTTTCGGTACCCATACTTGGGTGATCCTTCTCGGTCTATCAAATGGCAAGAATGTAGATGAAGGTGCGATATGGTAGACATGTGGTGCATGCATTTTGGGCCTTTGCCCAAGGACTCCTTTATACTCATTAAATGAAGGACGTTTTTGATATGTCCTTGTGTGTGTGTGCGTAGTGCGTGGATGATATGAATTTCGTGTATGCATCATTCTTTTCTTTTCATATCTATATGGTACGAAGTTATATTTCACATGATATGAAGAAGAAGTGGGGCGTGATGAGGAAAGGGGCGGCTTTTGCGTCATCTTAGACGCCACTTGAGGCTTAGGGGTGTCTACTTTCTTGGACACCACAAACTTGGTTGGTTTGGTTGATACTTCATTTATATAAACGTATCCCAAACCCGTTTTGTCGCTGTCATGCTTTTGTGATAATATAATACGATGCAGCATGTTGGACCCCGTATCAAACTGTTTCATCATTTTCTCTAAATCGGTATTCCTTGATTTCAAATTTGAAATCTCGGATTTCATTTCATTATTTTGAGTGGTTAATGATGAAATCTCTGTCTTTAATGCAGTAATGACACATGATGACTATTTCTTTGAATCGCTTAATTGAGCGACAAGATTCTCGTTAGAAGATTCTAACGGTTTCTTGTCTTCAATTAACCGCTTCTTTCCTTAGCGAGAGTCTTAGTGAATTTGTGCAATTCTAAATATTGACTAAAAAGATCATCATAAGAAGGTTCAGAGTCAGAGTCAGAATCAGATGATACCTCATTAGATGCTTTGGATGCAAAGCATACTTGTGCAGTCTCCTCTTCGGTCTCAGTTTCAGAATCCGATGAATCACTCCAGGTGGAGGCCTTTAGAGCACGTTTCCTTTGTTTGGGTTCTGAGACGAGTCTATTTTTGTTCCGCTCCTTGTCAGGGTATTTAGTAGTTTGCTTTTCTTTATTGGGGCAGTCATATGATAAGTGTCCGAGTTTGCCACATTCATAACATTTAACGTCTTTATCATTTGACTTGTTCTTATTTCTCTTAGTTGTAGTACCCTTATTTTTGTTTCTAAATGACCTTCTCACAAATTTTCTCAATCCTTTAGCCAATAGAATTAGGTCATCATTATCCGATTCAGAATCACTATCATCTACGTGATCGCAGGGAGGGGAGACGTATTCATTTGATTTAAAAGCAATAGCTTTACCTTGTTTAGATGACTCCGATTTCCGTATGGTGAGTTTATTCTCATAAACTTTAAGTGATCCGATTAATTCTTCCATCTTTATTGACTTAGTTTCCTTGCTTTCTTCTATAGCGGTCACTTTAGGATCCCATTCGGATGGAAGACTTTGTAGGACTTTCTGTACCTTTTCCTGCGTGGTAAAAGCTTTACCAAGAGACTCAAGAGAGTTGTAAATGTTAGTCAAACGAAGATCCATATCAACAATAGACTCATTAGGCAATAATTTAAACGACTCAAGTGTGGACATAAGCATGTTTATTTTTGACTCTTTTACTTGACTCGTGCCTTCGTGTTTCATTTCTAGTATCCTCCACATTTCTTGTGCACTCGAACAGTTTGACACATATCTAGACTCACTTTTACTTAATCCGTTAAGAAGCAATTGCATAGCCCTAGCATTCATACTAAGTTTCTTTTTATCATCACTCGTATATTCTCGTCTAGTTTTAACAACTTCTGATGTGACTCCGTCTACGGTGGATACCTTAGATGGAACATAAGGACCATCTTCAATGATTGACCAAAGATCTATATCTATAGACATAAGAAAAAGCTTCATTCTAAGTTTCCACTGAATAAACGACTCACCGTCAAAAAGTGGAGGCCTTTGGCTCGACATACCTTCTTGCTCGGTTTTAAGATTTGTGGTTGCCATCTCACTGAATCGTTGGATTCCTTGAAGTGAGTGCTCCTGCGCTCTGATACCACTTGTAGGATCTGCAAGGCACCACTAGAAGAGGGGGTTGAATAGGTGGTGCAGAAAGTGTGGTTTTTAAAATTTGTTTAAACCTAAACAATTCAACTTCTGAAAATAGATTCCGTTTTCAGGACCAGTTTTAAAACGTTTTTAAAACCAGGTTATAAGTCTCCAAAAATTATGAAATTTTGAGAGAACTGAGCCTCAGATGTTATGAGGGTCCCCTAAAAATTTCAAATTAAAATTCAACCCTTAACCCCTTCAAAAATCGTTGGTACTCAGATTGCTCGAATCTGCCAGAAACGGTAGACGGTTTTGAAAAATTTATTCCTATTTTTGTGTATGTCCAAATGCTCTGAAAATTTGACCACTAACTCCTCATATACTATATTTAATTGGGTTGAAACAGTTTTGCAAAATTCTTTTGGAAAGTAGGTCAACTACAATCAAAGTCTCAACCTTTGCAAGTCTGAAAATCAGACTGCACTAGTTTCAGAACTTTTGATGTTTGATCGACTTATACTTATCCAAAAGGGTTGCAACTTGTGCCAAATTAACCCTAGAACGTGTGAGTATATTTGTGGAAATGTTTGTGATTTTTGAAATTCGTTTACTATTTTTACGAATACGAACAAGAAGAGTAAACTGTGCAGTAACTGAAAGTAAATGCTGAAAGTAAATGGCACCAAGATTTTTATACTGGTTCGGTTATAAACAACCTACTCCAGTCTTCAAGGAACACCTTCCTTGGTTCACACTAATCACACACACACAACACACCTTACCACAGGGTTGATAGACTTACACCTAACTCCAACCCTTTACAAACCTTGTACGGTGAATACAATTTGCACGAACACCACCACCTCGCAAGAATGAAGATTGATCACACCTTGATCAATCTTTTACAAAGATATGGAATATGTGGTGGTCTATATCAAGCCTATTCAAGATTGAAAGATATGAATACAATAGGCTTTCAAGAAGAGAGAAAGAAAGAAAATGTAGAAGAAGAAGAGCTAGGCTTTTTGATCACTTTGATTTTGCAATGCTTGTTCTTGTCTTGTTTTTGCTCATCTTCTTTCCTTTTAACTTGGTGCAGCCGTCCACCTATAGGTGCCTCCCCCTCTT
Source organism: Eustoma russellianum (assembly GCA_036186865.1). Taxonomy (NCBI): domain Eukaryota; kingdom Viridiplantae; phylum Streptophyta; class Magnoliopsida; order Gentianales; family Gentianaceae; genus Eustoma; species Eustoma russellianum. The sequence continues at coordinate 32,687,081 of AP025040.1, forward strand.
GAAAAATATCTTCTAAGTCCTTGGGAGGATGTAAGACATCATTGCTTACTTGGCATCTTCTTATTGGATGATCATTTAAGCTTCGCTTACTTGGCACTTCATGATTGGTTGAATGTTGTCATCATTGATGACTTGGAAAAATCTGAGAATAACACTTTAAACATGTGCCAAAATAATCACAAAATAATTTCCATAAAGCATAAGATTATCACATAAATTGCAAGACACAAATTCCTTCCATACAAAGGCATAAAATCGGCCATAATGTGATGTTACCATGCTGATTTTTCAGCATGTGTTGCATGGTTGTATAATTCAAAATATTACCATTTTTCTTTGATTTTTCTTTTTAAAATAAATCACCAATTGATGATAATTATTCCTATCACATGAGAAATGAACTTGGACATCTTTATGCTCAATAATTCGGCCACCACATGTCTCACACATGCTGAACAATTTCAGCATAATATCACACTTTATTTAATTTAAATAATATTCAAATTACTTCCATTTCTTCTTTCAATCAATCACACAATAAAAGATGATAAAATATACCATTTAATGTGCAAAAATTCGGCCAGCAATGTTGACATATGCTGAACTTTTCAGCATGTGTTATAAGAGAGACAAATTTTGAATTCTTACCATTTGTAGCTTCTCTCTTTAATTCACCAACATTGTATGATTGATCCTTGACCAATCAATATACCAACAAGGCTCCAAATAAGCTTCATCTTGGCTGTAATATGCGTGTATGATAAATATGCATATGCTGAAAATTATTTTTGCTAACTTTGTAAAATAGTGCACATTTAATAATACACACATGTTATATTCCAATCAGCCCTTAATTTAATTTTCTAGAACACTTTAAGATGTATATCATATGTAAAAAATGTCTAGATACGTGTCACATGATGTACCAAAAACGTTTCATGTGTTGTGTGCGTAGAAAACCGAATTTTCGATATTTATCGATTACCTGATTTTTCTCTAATTTAAATTCCAATTTTTGCACATGTTATATATATTATGTTATACATAATATATATAATATATACTTTAAATCTCAGCACTTGGCTGGTCTAAAGTGGTACCATTAACATGTGACAAAATTAAACATGGAATCTTCGCATTTTGGCCTTAATGTGGGGTGATTTGTGTGTGCCAACATGGAAAGTATTTTTGCCTGAATATTTTATGTAACACACGAAATTTTTGATGATTTTTGAAGTATAGGGGCTGGCCATTTATTTATGTCAAGTACGTGACACGTTGGCGAAGTTTCGGTATTCGCCCGATACGACAATTTTCGGTTTAGAACCTTTTATCGTATCGTATTTAAATTTGTCATTACCATATCTTATATCATATGATATAAGACCTGAATATACTCATAAATATGAGTTAAGTATAGTGGTGTGACGTTAACGTACGTACGTAAAATATATAACGTCTCGGTAGTACGTTGGAATACATGTGTATGTGCCTTTTTCAAAAAAATCTGAAAATATATGTAATATATATGTATATGGTGTGTCACATTAAAGAGGGGAGGAGGAGAAAACTTTCCTTCCTTAGCTTTGTTGCCTTTGTGCCTTTTCCAAATGTGGCTTCCTTTAATGAACTACTTAGTTTAATAAACTAAGTACTTCACTTAATGAACTAGTTTAGTTCATTAATAGTGGCACCTGAAAATAGTATAAACACAACAAATGTTTGCCATATGATGTAAGCTTTAACGCTTCATGGCTCGTTAGTACGGCAACATAATATACAAGCTAAATAAGGCAAGTAATAGCAAATTATCATGCATACATGTACACGTTTGTATATATATCATGCATTTAAGTCACTTATTTTGAAATCACTCAAACCCCCTTTTCTCTATAAGGATAACGATTCTGGATTCGATTACTACAATGATAGTATATCGACGAAACAAAAGAGTTTGGTATTGTAGGATCAGCAAGGCACCACTAGAAGGGGGGGGGTTGAATAGATGGTGCGGAAAGTGTGCTTTTTAAAATTTCTTTAAACTTGAACAATTGAAGTTCTGAAAACAGATTCTGTTTTTAGGACCTGTTTTAAAACGTTTCTAAAATCAGGTTAGAGGTCTCCAAAAATTATGAAATTTTGAGAGAACTTAGCCTCAGATGTTATGAGGGTCCCCAAAAAATTTCAAATCAAAATTCAACCTTTAACCCCTTCAAAAACCGTTGGCACTCAGATTGTGCAAATCTGCCAGAAACGGTAGATGGTTTTGAAAAATTAATTCCTATTTGTGTGAATGTCCAAATGATCTGAAAATTTGACCAATAACTCCTCACACACTATATTGAAATGGGTTGAAACAGTTTTTGAAAATTCTTTTGGGAAGTAGGTCAAATACCACCAAAGTCTCAACCTTTGCAAGTCTGAAAATCAGACTGCACTAGTCTCAGAACTTTTGATGTTTGACTGACCTATACTTGTCCAAAAGGGTTGAAACTTGTGCCAAATTAACCCTAAAACGTTTATGTATGTTTCTGGAAATTTTTATAATTTTTGGAAATCGTTTGCTATTTTTCCGAACGTGAACAAAACGTATAAACAGTGCAGAAACTGAAAAGTAAATGCTGAAAGTAAATTGCACCAAGAATTTTATACTGGTTCGGTTATAAACAACCTACTCCAGTCTTCAAGGAACACCTTCCTTGGTTCACACTAATCACACACACGCAGTACACCTTACCGCAGGGTTGATAGAGTTACACCTAACTCCAACCCTTTACAAACCTTGTATGTCGAGTACAATTCTCACGAACACCACCACCTCGCTAGGATGAAGATTGATCACACCTTGATCAATCTTTTACAAAGATGTATGAATGGTGGTTTCTATGAAGCCTATTCAAGAATGAAAGAAGTAAAATACAATAGGCTTTTTACAAGAGAAGAAAGAAAGAAAGTGTAGGAGAAAAGAGGCTTGGCACTTTGATCACTTTAGAATGCAAATCTTGGTGTTGTTTTTGTTTGTTCTCCTCTTCCTTCCTTATAGCAATGCAGTCGTCCCCCCTTTGCCTTCTCCCCTCTTGAAAATTTCCTTTTAATTTCTTGGGAGAGTGTAAGACATCATGGTGACTAATGTTTTGCTTACTTGGCATCACTCCATTGGACCATCATTTAGTCATTGCTTACTTGGCACCTTTTGATTGGCTCAATGTTGTCATCATTTGATGACATGGAAAATCTGAAATAAACACTAAATATTTGCCAAATAATCAATTATTAAATCATGCCATAATTGTCACATTTTGTCATAAAGAGCAAGACACACAAATATCTTCCTTCCATCTTCAAAAAATCGGCCACACCCTTTTGTTAATGCTGAAATTTTCAGCATTTACAAGATGAGATAAATTCAGATTTCTTCCATTTTTCCTTTGAATTTTTTTCCATAAAAATAAATCAATTATATAAGGTAAGTCTTGCTACCAAATGAAGAGTGAACTTGGACACTAAGAAGAGCAAGATTCGGCCAGCACATCCCCTCACACATGCTGAAAAATTTCAGCATGTGTGATATGAAAAATATCACACTTAATTACCTTACATACAATTCAAATCATTTCCATAACTCCTTTGATTTATCCTTTAATGAAAAATTGACAAAATACCTTGCTTAATGGTGAAGAATTCGGCCATGGTATGTGTAACATGCTGAAATTTTCAGCATGTGACATATGAGAGGTATATGTTGAGAACTTACCTTTTGTAGCTTCTTTCTTTGATTTCTCAACATTGTATGATTGATCCTTGACCAATCAACATGCCAACAAGGCTCCACATGTGCTTCATCTCAGCTGTAGTGACGTTTAAATGTGTATACATGTGCTGAAATTTATTTTTGCTAACTTTGTAAAATAGTGCACATTTAATAATACACACATGTAATATTCCAATCAGCCCTTAATTTAATTTTCTAGAACACTTTAAGATGTATATTATATGTAAAAAGTGTCTAGATACGTGTCACATCATGGTCAAGAAAAACGTTCCATGTTAAGTGCGTAGAAAACCGAATTTTCGATATTTATCGATTACCCGATTTTTCTCTAATTTAAATTCCAACTTTTGCACATGATATATATATTATGTTATACATAATATATATAATATATATTTTAAATTTCAGCTCTTGGCTGATTTAAAATGGTACCATAAACATGTGACAAAAATAAAATTGGAATCTTCACATTTTGGCCTAAATGTGGGGTGATTTGTGTGTGCCAACATGGAAAGTATTTTTGGCTAATCACACCATGTGTATCACGAAATTTTCATCAATTTTTGATGTATATGGGCTGGCCATTTATTTATGGCAAGTACGTGACACGTTGGCGAAGTTTCGGTATTCGCCCGATACGACAAATTTCGGTTTAGAACCTTTTATCGTGTCGTATTTAATTTGTCATCACCATATCTTATATCATATGATATAAGACCTGAATATACTCATAAATATGAGTTAAGTATAGTGGTGTGACGTTAACGTACGTACGTAAGATATATAACGTGTCGGTAGTACGTTGGAATACATGTGTATGTGCTTTTTATAAAAAAATCTGAAAATATAGTATATATATGTGTAAAAGGCGTGTGGAATGAATGTGGGGAGGAGGAGAAGACTTTCCTTCCATAGCCTTGTTGCCTTTGTGCCTTTTCCAAATGCATCTTCCTTTAATGAACTACTTAGTTTATTAAACTAAGTACTTCACTTAATGAACTACTTTAGTTCATTAATTGTGACACCTGAAAATAGTATAAACTCAACAAATGTTCGCCATATGATGTAAGCTTTAGTGCTTCATGGCTCGTTAGTACGGCAACATAATATATAAGCTAAATAAGGCAAGTAGTGACAAGTTATCATGCATACATGTACACACTTATACACGTTTGTATATATGTATATATATTCAACGTTTCTTATTTTGAAATCACTCAAACCCTCTTATTTCTACAATCTCCCCCTTTTGATGATTTTCAAAATAACTAGTGTACATGATTTAAGTGTTATCTCTCCCCCTTGAATTATGCACAGATTTGAAATTTGAATTTCGAATTTCAAATCCGGCTCCCCCTTGATTCATGCAATTAGGATCAATCAGTGATCTCTCTCCCCCTTAAATCTCTCTCCCCCTTAAATCATGCTTCTCTCTCCCCCTTTATTTTGGAAAGTTAATCAAAAGATTCCTGTCAAAAAGGAAAGTAAATCAAATAATATCGCATTAAATCACATCAACAGGAATCATGCCTAATTTAGAACGAAGAGATTCAAATGTGGCTTGATTTAAGGCCTTTGTAAATATATCCGCTACTTGTGATTCTGTGCGTACGTGATCTATGACAATATTACCATTGTTAACGTGATCACGAAGAAAATGATAGCGAACTTCTATATGCTTAGCCTTAGAGTGTAATACGGGGTTTTTAGACAAATTTATTGCACTCATACTATCACAATATATAGGAATTTTATTTACGGTAATTCCAAAGTCCGAAAGTTGTTGTTTTATCCACAACAACTGTGTGCAACAAAGGCTAAGAGCCATATATTCAGCCTCAGTAGTGGACAAAGCAACACTTGCTTGCTTTTTGGAAAACCATGAAATAAGGGAATTTCCTATAAATTGGCAAGTTCCGCTCGTGCTTTTTCTATCTATCTTGCAGCCACCATAATCTGCATCAGTGTAAGCATGTAAGTCGAATGTAGAGTCCTTATCATACCAAATACCTAAGGTGGGCGTGTGCTTAATATAACGGAATATTCTTTTTACCGCATTTAAGTGTGACACCTTAGGTTGACTTTGAAAACGAGCACACATGCATACGCTAAACATAATGTCAGGCCTACTAGCAGTTAAATATAGTAAAGAACCTATCATAGATCGATATAATCCATTATCAACGTCTTTACCATGTTCGTCTTTGTCTAATTTAGTAGTAACACTCATAGGCGTGGGGGATGGTTTCAAATTTTCAAAACTGAACTTCTTGATCATGTCATTTACGTACTTAGCTTGGCTTATATGAATTCCTTTACTCGTTTGCTTAATCTGCAAGCCAAGAAAATAATTAAGTTCACCAACCATAGACATTTCAAATTCAGCTTTCATACAATTTTCAAAATCTTTAACAAGTCTATGTGAGGTAGAACCGAAAATAATGTCATCTACGTAAATTTGAATAATAAGTAAATCTGATTTTTCTTGTTTCAAAAATAGTGTACTATCTATAGTACCACGTTTAAAATTATTTTCTAAAAGAAAAGTGGCAAAACGATCATACCATGCTCTCGGCGCTTGCTTTAGGCCATATAGTGCCTTCTTTAGTTTGTACACGTGATCTGGATGTTTCAAATCTTCAAAACCGGGTGGTTGCTTCACGTATACTTCTTCTTGTATAAATCCGTTTAGAAAAGCACTTTTGACGTCCATTTGATATAATTTAAAATCTTTCAAGCAAGCAATAGCAAGTAAGAGTCGTATAGCTTCTAAACGTGCTACGGGTGCAAATGTTTCATCGTAGTCTATTCCTTCTTCTTGATTATATCCTTGAGCTACGAGTCTTGCTTTATTTCTAACGACCTTTCCTTCTTCATTCATTTTGTTCCTAAATACCCACTTTGTGCCTATTATTGTCTTATCTTGTGGTCGTGGCACTAAATCCCATACATCATTTCTAACGAATTGATTAAGTTCGTCATGCATAGCATCAATCCAAGATGAATCACTCAAAGCATCATGCACATTTTTGGGCTCAATTTCAGAAATCATAGCATGAAATTCATTTATTTCATCCGAAGTGATTCTTCTACGTGGTCGCACACCGTGAGTAATGTCGCCTATGATGAGATCTTGTGGGTGATCTCTATGCCATCTTGGTTGATTATTTTCTAAGTTATCATGCATTTCTATATGATCATGCATTTCTAGTGTCTCATTCATCTCATGCATATCAAAAGAATCATTATCTTCATCCAAAACGGGTTTCAATTCAAAATCATCGTCATATTCCTTATCTTTATCAATCTCTCCAAATTCATTGAATTTAACATGAATAGATTCTATGATTTGTCTAGTGAGAGGATCATAACATCTATATGCTTTTGAATTTATGGAATACCCAACAAAAATGCACTCAATTGATTTGGATTCAAATTTATCTAAATTATCTTTTGTATTCAAGACAAAGCATTTGCATCCAAACACACGAAAATAATCAATCTTAGGCATGCGATCATTCAAAATTTCGTAAGGCGTCTTGTTTATTTTCTTTCTTATAGATAGGCGATTTACAATATAGCATGCACAATTTACGGCTTCCGCCCACAGAAATCTAGGCAATTTATTTTCGCAAAGCATGGTTCTAGCAATTTCTTGTAGTGTGCGATTCTTTCTTTCTACTACTCCATTTAATTGTGGAGTTCTAGGTGGCGAAAACTCATGTTTAATTCCTTTTTCTTCACAAAACGAAATCATCTCTTTATTTTTAAATTCACCGCCTCTATCGCTTCTTATTCTTTTCACATTTACGCCGTATTGATTTTCAAGTTGTTTAATTAATTTAGCGATTTCTACGGCGCTATCATCCTTATGTGCAAGAAATAAAGTCCAAGTATAGCGAGAGAAGTCATCAACAATCACGCATGCATAGTGACGCCCACCAAGGCTTGTAGTGCGACTAGGACCAAACAAATCGATATGCAATAGTTCTAGTATTCTAGTCGTGCTTATCTCATTTTTAGGCTTAAGTGACTCACGTGTTTGTTTGCCCTTTATGCAAGATTCACACAACTGAAAAGTTGTCTAAATCAAGCGTAGGCAATCCCCGTACTAGGTTCTTTCGTTGCAATTTTTCTAGTGTAGAAATACCTATGTGTCCTAAACGTCTATGCCACAAATTCACATTGGGTTCATTTGACATAAAACATTTAACTTTGGCGTCTACTACATCATCCATAGATAGTGTGAATATATTTCCTTCACGTTTTCCTTTTAAAACGGTTTCTCCATTTTTATTTATTATATTGCAATAAGGGTGAGTAAAACACACATTGAAACCATTGTCAACAAATTGAGAAATACTAAGAAGATTGTAAGATAAGTTGCTTACCAAAAACACGTTGGAGATTTGAAGTGTATTCGGATTGCCAATCGTACCTTTTCCGATGATCTTGCCTTCATTGTTGTCTCCAAAGGTCACGGATCCGCCTTTTGTGACCTTCTTTAATTTGGAGAACAGGCTCGGGTCACCCGTCATGTGCCTCGAGCAACCACTGTCAAGGAACCACTTTATTGATGTGTCTTTCGATGAGTGGTCTCCCTGCAATGTGAAAAGGTGATTTAGGTACCCTTTTAATTTTGGGTCCTTTCGAGTTAGTTAATCACCTTTTGGTAAAGGTACCTTTCGGTACCCATACTTGGGTGATCCTTCTCGGTCTATCAAATGGCAAGAATGTAGATGAAGGTGCGATATAGTATACATGTGATGCATGTATTTTGGGTCTTTGCCCAAGGACTCCTCTATACTCATTATATGAAGGACGTTTGTGATATGTCCTTGTGTGCGTGTGCGTAGTGCGTGGATGATATGTATTTCGTGTATGCATTGTTCTTTTCTTCTCATATCTATATGGTACAACGTTATATTTCACATGATATGAGGGAGTGGGGCGTGTGGAAGGGGGCGCTTTTTGCGTCATCTTAGACGCCACTTGATGCTTAGGGGTGTCTACTTTCTTAGACACAACAAACTTGGTTGGTTTGGTTGATACTTCGTTAGTATCAACGTATCCCAATCCAGTTTTGTCACTGTCATGCTTTTGCGATAATATGATGCGATGCAGCATGTTTGACCCTGTATCGAATTGTTTCATCATTTTCTCTAAGTCTGTATTCCTTGATTTCAAATTTGAAATCTCGGATTTCATTTCATTATTTTGAGAAGTCAATGATGAGATCTCGGTTTTTAATGCAGTGATGACACATGAAGACTCTTTCTTTGAATCGCTTAATTGAGCGACAAGATTCTCGTTAGAAGATTCTAACAGTTTCTTGTCTTCAATTAAACGTTTCTTTTCTTTTGCGAGAGTCTTAGTAAATTTATGTAATTCAAGATACTGACTAAAAAGATCATCATAAGAAGGTTCAGAGTCAGAGTCAGAATCGGATGATACCTCATTAGACGCCTTTGAAGCGAAGCAAACTTGAGCGGTCTCCTCTTCGGTCTCAGTTTCAGAGTCTGATGAGTCACTCCATGTGGAGGCCTTTAGTGCACGTTTCCTTTGTTTAGGATCTGAGACGGGTCTATTTTTGTTCCGCTCCTTGTCAGGGTACTTATTAGTTTGCTTTTCTTTGTTAGGGCAGTCATATGATAAGTGTCCGAGTTTGCCGCATTCATAACATTTAATGTCCTTATCATTTGACTTGTTTTTGTTTCTCTTAGATGTAGTCCCCTTGTTTTTATTTCTAAATGATTTTCTCATGAATCTTCTTAGTCCTTTAGCCAATAGAATTAAGTCATCATTATCCGATTCGGAATCACTGTCATCTACGTGATCGGAGGGAGGGGAGACGTATTCATTTGATTTAAAAGCAATTGTCTTACCTTGTTTGGTTGATTCCGATTTCCGAATAATAAGTTTGTTTTCATAAACTTTGAGTGAACCAATGAGTTCTTCCATTTTTATTGATTTAGTCTCCTTGCTTTCTTCTATAGCAGTCACTTTAGGATCCCATTCCGAAGGAAGGCTCCGTAGGACTTTCTGTACCTTTTCCTGCGTAGTAAAAGCCTTACCAAGAGACTCAAGAGAGTTATAGATGTTAGTCAAACGAAGATCCATATCTACAATTGACTCATTAGGCAACAACTTAAAAGACTCAAGAGTAGACATGAGCATATTAATTTTAGACTCTTTTACTTGACTTGTGCCTTCGTGTTTCATTTCTAAGATTCTCCACATTTCTTGTGCACTCGAACAATTTGACACATAACTAGACTCACTTTTACTTCAATCCGTTTAAGAGCAATTGCATAGCCCTAGCATTCATACTAAGTTTCTTTTTATCATCACTCGTATATTCTTGTCTAGTTTTAATAACTTCTAAAGTAACTCCGTCTACAGTGGATACATTAGATGGGACATATGGACCATCTTCAATTATTGACCAAAGATCTATATCTATAGCCATAAGAAAAAGTTTCATCCTAAGTTTCCATTGAATAAAAGACTCACCGTCAAAAAGTGGAGGCCTTTGGCTCGACATACCTTCTTGTTCGGTTTTGAGATTTGTGGATGCCATCTCACTGAATCGTTGGATTCCTTGTAGTGAGTATTCCTGCGCTCTGATACCACTTGTAGGATCTGCAAGGCACCACTAGAAGGGGGGGGGTTGAATAGATGGTGCGGAAAGTGTGCTTTTTAAAATTTCTTTAAACTTGAACAATTCAAGTTCTGAAAACAGATCTGTTTTCAGGACCCGTTTTAAAACGTTTTTAAAACCAGGTTAGAGGTCTCCAAAAATTATGAAATTTTGAGAGAACTTAGCCTCAGATGTTATGAGGGTCCCCTAAAAATTTCAAATCAAAATTCAACCTTTAACCCCTTCAAAAACCGTTGGCACTCAGATTGTGCAAATCTGCCAGAAACGGTAGATGGTTTTGAAAAATTAATTCCTATTTGTGTGAATGTCCAAATGATCTGAAAATTTGACCAATAACTCCTCACACACTATATTGAAATGGGTTGAAACAGTTTTTGAAAATTCTTTTGGGAAGTAGGTCAAATACCACCAAAGTCTCAACCTTTGCAAGTCTGAAAATCAGACTGCACTAGTCTCAGAACTTTTGATGTTTGACTGACCTATACTTGTCCAAAAGGGTTGAAACTTGTGCCAAATTAACCCTAGAACGTTTATGTATGTTTCTGGAAATTTTTATAATTTTTGGAAATCGTTTGCTATTTTTCCGAACGTGAACAAAACGTATAAACAGTGCAGAAACTGAAAAGTAAATGCTGAAAGTAAATTGCACCAAGAATTTTATACTGGTTCGGTTATAAACAACCTACTCCAGTCTTCAAGGAACACCTTCCTTGGTTCACACTAATCACACACACGCAGTACACCTTACCGCAGGGTTGATAGAGTTACACCTAACTCCAACCCTTTACAAACCTTGTATGTCGAGTACAATTCTCACGAACACCACCACCTCGCTAGGATGAAGATTGATCACACCTTGATCAATCTTTTACAAAGATGTATGAATGGTGGTTTCTATGAAGCCTATTCAAGAATGAAAGAAGTAAAATACAATAGGCTTTTTACAAGAGAAGAAAGAAAAGAAAGTGTAGGAGAAAAGAGGCTTGGCACTTTGATCACTTTGGAATGCAAATCTTGGTGTTGTTTTTGTTTGTTCTCCTCTTCCTTCCTTATAGCAATGCAGCCGTCCCCCCCTTTGCCTTCTCCCCTCTTGAAAATTTCCTTTTAATTGCTTGGGAGAGTGTAAGACATCATGGTGACAATGTTTTGCTTACTTGGCATCACTCCATTGGACCATCATTTAGTCATTGCTTACTTGGCACCTTTTGATTGGCTCAATGTTGTCATCATTTGATGACATGGAAAATCTGAAATAAACACTAAATATTTGCCAAATAATCAATTATTAAATCATTCCATAATTGTCACATTTTGTCATAAAGAGCAAGACACACAAATATCTTCCTTCCATCTTCAAAAAATCGGCCACACCCTTTTGTTAATGCTGAAATTTTCAGCATTTACAAGATGAGATAAATTCAGATTTCTTCCATTTTTCCTTTGAATTTTTTTCCATAAAAATAAATCAATTATATAAGGTAAGTCTTGCTACCAAATGAAGAGTGAACTTGGACACTAAGAAGAGCAAGATTCGGCCAGCACATCCCCTCACACATGCTGAAAAATTTCAGCATGTGTGATATGAAAAATATCACACTTAATTACCTTACATACTATTCAAATCATTTCCATAACTCCTTTGATTTATCCTTTAATGAAAAATTGACAAAATACCTTGCTTAATGGTGAAGAATTCGGCCATGGTATGTGTAACATGCTGAAATTTTCAGCATGTGACATATGAGAGGTATATGTTGAGAACTTACCTTTTGTAGCTTCTTTCTTTGATTTCTCAATATTGTATGATTGATCCTTGACCAATCAACATGCCAACAAGGCTCCACATGTGCTTCATCTCAGCTGTAGTGACGTTTAAATGTGTATGTGCTGAAATTTATTTTTGCTAACTTTGTAAAATACTGCACATTTAATAATACACACATGTAATATTCCAATCAGCCCTTAATTTAATTTTCTAGAACACTTTAAGATGTATATTATATGTAAAAAGTGTCTAGATACGTGTCACATCATGGTCAAGAAAAACGTTCCATGTTAAGTGCGTAGAAAACCGAATTTTCGATATTTATCGATTACCCGATTTTTCTCTAATTTAAATTCCAACTTTTGCACATGATATATATATTATGTTATACATAATATATATAATATATATTTTAAATTTCAGCTCTTGGCTGATTTAAAATGGTACCATAAACATGTGACAAAAATAAAATTGGAATCTTCACATTTTGGCCTAAATGTGGGGTGATTTGTGTGTGCCAACATGGAAAGTATTTTTGGCTAATCACACCATGTGTATCACGAAATTTTCATCAATTTTTGATGTATATGGGCTGGCCATTTATTTATGGCAAGTACGTGACACGTTGGCGAAGTTTCGGTATTCGCCCGATACGACAAATTTCGGTTTAGAACCTTTTATCGTGTCGTATTTAATTTGTCATCACCATATCTTATATCATATGATATAAGACCTGAATATACTCATAAATATGAGTTAAGTATGGTGGTGTGACGTTAACGTACGTACGTAAGATATATAACGTGTCGGTAGTACGTTGGAATACATGTGTATGTGCCTTTTAAAAAAAATCTGAAAATATAGTATATATATGTGTAAAAGGCGTGTGGAATGAATGTGGGGAGGAGGAGAAGACTTTCCTTCCATAGCCTTGTTGCCTTTGTGCCTTTTCCAAATGCATCTTCCTTTAATGAACTACTTAGTTTATTAAACTAAGTACTTCACTTAATGAACTACTTTAGTTCATTAATTGTGGCACCTGAAAATAGTATAAACTCAACAAATGTTCGCCATATGATGTAAGCTTTAGTGCTTCATGGCTCGTTAGTACAGCAACATAATATATAAGCTAAATAAGGCAAGTAGTGACAAGTTATCATGCATACATGTACACACTTATACACGTTTGTATATATGTATATATATTCAACGTTTCTTATTTTGAAATCACTCAAACCCTCTTATTTCTACAGGTATGACTTGACCAAAGATTTAGAGTTCACCGTACTACGAAAGTACATTCTCCAACCAAGGTATGAATCATCAAACATGAATTCTAGGAGAACAATTTTGAATATTGATCGATATGAATATATACGAAGTATAGCTAGCACGTGTTTACACAGAGATGATTACAAAAGGTGAGCGCATGATTTATAGATTGGAATTAAGGATCTCTATCAGGTTCTGCATATTTAACGAAGAGAAAGAAATCTTAATATTACACGATCCCCATTGTCGACCCTGGAAGAAATATCATCAGCACATAAGCATCGAGATTGGAGGCACTTAAGACATAAGGAGGATAATACCCTTAGAGAATAACGGATAAGTCCTAACGTAAACTCTAGGAAAGGCTGAACAAAGTAGTTGCAAGGGGACTAGATAGATATTTCACTATGTCTTACCTACCAAAGGATAAGGACGGGACATCAAAGACCCGCAAGTTTGTTGCAACCCATTCAAACTCCAAGAGAAAATGGAATCATGTCACTGTAGATTTCGTGACTATCGTGTCAAGTGCAAAGAACGGACAGGTTACTAGTGAGTTATAAGACAATTGTCTGATGGAGTCCACCATTTGGGTAACCTTACAAACACGGTACGGAAGGAAATGCCAATCTCCACGTTAGTAGGATGGACTCGCGAATCAAAGAAGCATGAAAGGAGTCTTACCACGTCCCTTGGTTAGTACTCTTAAGTTTCGAGGACGAAACTTTTAATAAGGGGGGAGGATGTCGTACCCCGCGAAAATTGTACTAAACTAGGACCCGTATGTTGCGACGTAATAAGTAAGCTCTCCAAGTTGCATTTTATTAAGTTACCTTAGTGGTACTGTATCTAAACTTTCTTTGAGATAGGTGTAATATAATTACACAAACGGATGTCGTATAGCGCGTGAAATGGCCATCTAGCCTTCCAAGACTTAGCAAATTCGGTTAGTGGGCCTTGGAGGATCTTGGAATAATTTACATTTCATAAGAAGTTTAGCCCAAGTAGTTTCCTCAAAGCAAGACTCACAAACTACACTATAAATTAGATGTTAGGAGAAATATCATATTTATATGAGTAAATCAATGAGTGAAAAGACAATAATGACCTCCAAGCCCTTGTAATTTTCGGCCACAAGACATTGATGAACATTAGAACATTTTCCTTTTTACAAAAAGATTAACCTAAATAAGTCCTCTTTAAAAGTAAACCTAAGAGCCTACTTAAGAACTAGATATTATAAGTTATGGTGTAAATATGCAATAATGTACTATAAAATGTGTGAAGAGACAAACGTGCCCTCCCGATAGCCCAAGAATTCGGCCAAGAGGACTTGATCAACCATAAAACAATTTCGTTTATTGATCCTCACAAAGCAAGATTAAAATCATATTAGATAAAATAACTAATAGTATAAATTATATAAATGTGGGATAGGATAAATGTGAAATGACCAAATTGCCCCCAAAGACCCCCCATTTCGGCCAAGCCCTCTCAAGGATTCTAGAACCCTCCACAATTAACCAACATAAGTCTTAAATTAACTAACTAAATAATATTTAAGACTAAAATAAGAATGCATGCAAGAAAAGAAATAATAAAAAAATGGGGCATGCAAGACAAGGTCTTACACATCACAAGACCCAAACACCTTTTCTCCCCTTTTCATGAAGCCTTGTTCCCTTCCCCTTTTTGACTCCCCACCGCCGGATGCCCCCTTCCCTTGCCCCCTTGATTTTAAATTTTGCAATACCACTCTTTCCAAGTCCCATCTTGAATCTTCTCTCAAGCAAAACCAAGACTACACTTAGAAAATATTCCCTCTCCCTCCACCACCGAACTTTCGGCCACCACCTCAAGAATAAGAGGCTCAACTCCATTTTCTTCTTCAAGCTCAAGGAGCCTCTAGGTAAGTCTCATTTCAAATTTCCTAAGTAGATATTCATACATAATAGTGAAGCTCACAAGTATGTTTTATTCATCCCAACAGTGGCCTCCATGTTCAAATAGGTGAAAGTCTTCAACTCTCTTAGGTGGTGCTATCTTGCTACACTTGAAGCTCCATTCCAAGACCACTTTGGTAAGGTGTTTTAGCCTCAATTAAAACTCTATTTTCACTATTGAATGAAGACTAACCTTCTCCCTCCCTCATCTTCAAAACCGTGTGCCAAGGGTGAAGGAAGAGGAGGATTCCAACTCAACTCACTCCATAACCAAGCTAAGACAAGAACCTTAGCTTGAAGAGGCTAGTATACACTAATCTCTAATGATTTACTTAAAGAATTAGTGGCTTGAATGATTAGTAGTTCCTAAGATGTGATCTTTAGTTGAATATCTTAAGCTCAAGATTGTATCTTAGTGATTCCTTAAGAACAATGTTTTGCATGTGATTTATTCTTTCAAAGATGGAGTCTTTTCTTACATGAAATATAGTAAGAGGCTGATTTAAGATGAAATAAGACTTACCTAAGTGAGCCTAGGTAAGATTAACCCTTGGTGGTAACTTGAAAAGTCCTAGGAAAAGCATGCATGTGATGGATATGAGTTTTTATGAAGAAGTTGCAAGATTAGACTAAAAAGGACTCTTGAATGTGTTGCATGCTTGAATACATGTTGTAAAATGTGGTTAAGGTACCACCTATGTTTCGGCCTAAAGGCTGGAAAGGGAGGTGAGTATTGATTTCAAGGAAGAACACTTGTTTTGTGCATATATGACACTTGCTTGGTTTACTATCTACAAACTGTTTGGTATGATGCAAAGGTGACTTTATAATAAGTATGGAATCTGGATATTCATGTTACAAAGGAGTGTATGTGTTAACCAATAAGCTATTTCATAAGAACAAGGGAAATAGTGGACATTTGACTTAAAGGAATGATCAAACATCAAACTACTGGAACTGGACAGGATTGAGTAAAGTTTTTGCTAGCCTAAAATGGGACTTGAAGACCTTCAATCAAGCTTTTTTTGGTAAAAAGTTAGCCTTATGTGTGCAGAAAATATGAGAGTTGGAATTTCGATAAAATAAGTTACGGATTATTTTTAATAAAATATTTGGTGAAACTGCTCAGATTGGAAATTCTGGATCTTGGCAGAATGGTGTAACGTTTTGAATGACCTTAAAATGAATCTTGTAGATGTTAAATAAGGCTGATTTTCGGTGTGGTCACAGCCTTGTGTATATAGGAAGTATGAGAGTTGGAATTTTGGTAAAATGAGTTGTGGAATATTTTTAATAAAATATTTGGTAAAGCTGCTCAGACTGAAAAGTGAGCTGAGCAGAATTGTACATCTTTTGGATTGGCTTGAAAAGAGACCTTGTAGATGTTCAATAAAGCTGAGTTTCGGTGTGGTGATAGACTTGTGGGTGTAGGAAATAGGAAAGTTGGAATTTTGGTAAAATGAGTTGTGGATTATGTTTAATAAAATATTTGGTAAAGCTGCTCAGACTGAAAAGTCTGGAACTGAGCAGAACAGTACATCTTTTTGATTGGCTTAAAAAGGGACCTTGTAGATGTTAAATAAAGTTGATTTTTGGCATGATAACAATCCTAGGCGTGCAGTGAGTACTCAAGCTGGAATTTTGGTAAAAAAAAGTTGTGGATTATTTTTAATGATTTAATTAGTCACACTGCTCAATTGAAATTACTGGAACAGAGCAGAAATTAATTAACGAGTTAATGGACTCAAAAATGAATATTAGGAACATGAAAATGGGCTAATTTTCGGTAGGATGCTAGCCTTACATGTTTATGACTTGCGTGAGTTGGAATTTCGGAAAAAGAAATTATGGTTTTGCCTCAATTGAATTTTTTGTAAAATGGGTCAGTCCAGTTTCAGCATATGACCCATTTCAGAAAAATGATTAAATGAACCCTTTAAAGTCGTTAGATTGATCCGGAAATTTTATCGTAATCAGTTAAGACATAAGAGAGTAAGATCATATAAATTAATCCGGTTGGTCTTAATGTTTTGATGGGTAATTACGAGCATAAAGTGGATGTACTAAAACTGAAAATTGGAATGAACAGGAGATTAACTATAAAAGGGCCCAATTTGATGGATTTGAATCTATAAACACGGTTTGGGCTCATGAACAATAATCCTTAGGGAGTTTATTATACTTTCCAGGTTATGGTTCAAACAATTAAGGTTTTGAGGTCTCAAAAGATAAGGTAATGTGGTGATTATACCGCAGAATTCAGCATGCACACTCGATAATGATTAGATGACTTAAGGACTATATTCGTCTTAGGAAGTTACGAAAATTTTACGACATGTACATAAGACCCCACCTAACGCATGTATGACAAACGATTATGGTAATGGACCCGTTTGGTTAGCTTGACCGCCCCATGAACATGAAGTAAAAATCGGGAAATATTTAGTTTCCGAAATCATGCTTATTGACATGTTATAAGAATGTTTACGACTATTCACGTCATGAATTGCATTGCATATCACTACATGTATCATGCATGATCATATGCCACATGAACCTGATTTTATGAAGTTTTATGCAAGCAAGTCTTTTCAAGTGAAAATGTTTTCCGTTAAGCATGAAAAGTTTTTTTATGGTCCCATGTTTTAAAGAAAGCTTCATGATTCCTTTGCTGGCCAAGCATGCGACTAACCCGACTCCAGACCCAGGGTTAATTGGTCTGTTGACATGATATGTTCTGGACCCGTTCAGATCCGGGGTTAATTGATCTGATACATATTCTCGACCCGCTCAGATCCGGGGTTAATTGATCTGATACATGTTCTGGACCCGCTCAGATCCGGGGTTAATTGATCTGATACAGGTTCTGGACCTGCTCAGATCCGAGATAATTGATCTGACACTCTGTTTTATGACACGTTATTTTATGGGACCAAAATGATGTTTTGACATGATATGACATCATGCATTGCATTTTGCATAGCTCACGAGCATGTAGACATGTTGCATGTTATAGTTAATGGTTAATAAGTTATTATTGGTATAACCTTACCTAAAAGTATGCTTAAGCTAAAGGTCAAGCAAGCTCAGAATTAAAGATCAAGTATGAATTATTATTATTGAGGTTTTCGGGGTATTACATTCATGTTATAATTCTTTATGTATTTCATGGTAGTTTATTGTATTCTTGCTGGGTGGTTTTTATCAATCACACTTTTATTTTTCCCCAGAGCCAAAAAATGCTAAGACTGAGTGGATCGAGGATGAGCCGAGAGTACCATATCCGTAGGCAAGGAGATCTGAAGAAGACAAAGCTTAAGGACTTTTGTGCGGCCATGACGTTTGTATTATGAGCTATGTTAAACTCTTTGGGGGTATACGTGAAGTGTTTTGTGGACTATTACTTTTGGGGATTTTGTACTTTTGTGATGCACGTTTAATTTGAAAAGTTTTAATTCTGCCTAAATTTTACTACCATGTTAAATGTTAACATGAGAGTCCATGGCATAAGTTATGGAATTTCGCATGTTATGAATGACGCTTTGTACTCTCCTTAGTGAGGTACGGCGGGTGCACCGTATTCGGACGCAGTCCGGGTGCAGGGCGCTACACTTTTTATCAATATATTACTACTATAGAAAAATCATATTATGATAATAATCCATTAATTTCCTTACAAAATTATTTTGGAAAATAATTTTTCTATAAATCATGGAACATTGCGAAAACCACATAATATTATCAACATCTGTTGATAATGGCAAATTCTGTTGAAATAAAACATCATTTTAATAAAGATAATATAGAGTATTCCTTCTCCAACTTTAAAATAGTGCCTATAATGACACCGGAGCAATGGCAAAAACAATTTGGATCTTTATCCGAGGAAATTTATTTTCCTGCAGGATATAATTCAAATTTATTTTCAAATGTCTCTTTTAATTATTGGAATTACCAACAAGCTTGGTATAATTCCCTATATTTTCAAAACTCCAGGGGTTCACACAACTGGTTGATATTTTTTGATACCAGGAGAATAACGACGAAGAATTTTCCATATTGGTTCGCAGCATGGTGGGATCATTTTGGGTCCTGCGCAGAATATTTGAGTGATGTAGTGAGACCATCACTACAAGTATTTACGAAGATGTATTCTCCCACAGATGAAGAGAAGATATTTTCGGAAATGATGATATTTCATATGAAGTTCTATTTACCATGGGTATTCCAGTGGAGGGTGTAGGATCTGCAAGGCACCGCTAGAAGGGGGGTTGAATAGTGGGTGCGGAAAATGTGGTTTTTAAAATTGTTTAAAACCAAAAACTCAACTTCTGAAAACAGTTTCTGTTTTCAAGACTAGTTTTAAAACGTTTTGAAAACTAGGTTCCAGGTCTTCAAAAATTCTGACATTTTGAGAGAACTTAGCCTCAGATGTTATGAGTGTTTCCTAAAAATTTCAGATTTAAATTCAACCTTTAACCCCTTCAAAAATCGTTGTTGGTTAGATTGCGCGAATCTGCCAGAAACGGTAGACTGTTTTGCAAAATTTATTCCTATTTGTTCTTAACTCCAATTGATCTGAAATTTTAACCACTAACCCCTTATATGTTGCATTGAATGGGTTGAAACAGTTTTGAAAAATTCTTTCGGGAAGTTAGTCAAATACACTCAAAGTCTAAACCTTTGCAAGCCTGAAAATCAGACTGCACTAGTCTCAGAACTTTGGATGTTTGAGTGACTTATACTTATCCAAAAGGGTTGAAACTTGTGTCAAATTAACCCTAAAACGTGTGGCTATGTTTCTGAAAATTGTCGTGATTTTTGAAAATCGTTTACTATTTTTACAAACGTAAACAAAGAGAGTAGACAGTGCAGAAACAGAATATAAGTGCTGAAAGTAAATGACACCGAGAATTTTATACTGGTTCGGTTATAAACAACCTACTCCAGTCTTCAAGGAACACCTTCCTTGGTTCACACTAGTTACACACACGCAATACACCTTACCACAGGGTTGATGGAGTTACACACCAACTCCAACCCTTTACAAACCTTGTACGACGAATACAATTCGCACGAACACCACCACCTTGCAAGATTGAAGATTGATCACACCTTCATCAATCTTTTACAAAGATAAAGAGTATGTGGTGGTCTATTACAAGCCTATTCAAGAATGAGAATATAAGTACAATAGGCTTTCAAGAAGAAGAAAGAAAGATGTAGAAGAAGAAGGGAATGGAAGACTCTTTTTGCACTTTTGAACTTGTGAGACTTGTCTAGTTTTTGTTTGGCTTTCTTCTTCTCTTTTTAACAATGTGGCCGCCCCCCTTGGCTCTTCTTCCCTTCTTGAAAATTATCTTCTAAGTCCTTGGAAGAATGTGTTGCATCATTGTGACATGTTCTTGCTTACTTGGCATGTTCTCATTAGATGATCATTAAGCTCTTGCTTACTTGGCACTCATTGATTAGTTGAATGTTGTCATCACTTGATGACTAGGAAAATCTGAGAATAACACTTAAAACATGTGCCAAAATCATCACAAAATAATTACCATAATTCATAAGATTATCACCCAAATCAAGCAAGATAATTTTGTCACAAAAATCATGAAAAATTCGGCCATAACATGCTGAAAATTCAGCATGTGCATCATTTCCATTTCATTCAAAATAATGCCAAGTTTACTTTTATTTATTTCTTGAAAATGAATCACCATTTAGTAGACAACATTTTCATCATTTTTGGAATAAAAATTAGTCACTAATAAGGCCTTAAAAACGCCTAGATGCATTGCACACATGCTGAAATTTTCAGCATGTGTGATATCCAAGAATATCACTTTCTTTATTCCATAAAATATTTAAAACACTTCCAAATTGTCTTCTAATTAATTCACTTAATTCAAGAAGTGAAATATACCTCATAAATAGGTAAAAATCGCCCACCCTTAAACACACATGCTGAAATTTTCAGCATGTGTCACAATTGTGACAAAATTTGAATTGTTACCTTTTGTAGCTTCTCTCTTTAAGTCACCAACTTTGTGTGATTGATTCTTGACCAATCAATATGCCAACAAGGCTCCACATATGCTCCATCTCAGCTGTAGGTGGCGTGTATACATGTATATGCATGTGCTGAATTTTATTTTTGCTAACTTTGTAAAATAGTGCACATTTAATAATACACACATGTTATATTCCAATCAGCCCTTAATTTAATTTTCTAGAACACTTTAAGATGTATGACATATGTAAAAAGTGTCTAGATACGTGTCATATGATGTGCAAAAAATGTTCCATGCTTTGTGTACGTAGAAAACCGAATTTTCGATGTTTATCGATTACCCGATTTTTCTCTAATTAAATTCCAACTTTTTTCACATGTTATATATATTATGTTACACATAACATATATAATATAAACTTTAATTCTCAGCACTTGGCTGGTCTAAAGTGACGCCATTAACATGTGACAAAATTAAAATTGGAATCTCCACAATTTGGCCTTAATGTGGGGCGATTTGTGTGTGCCAACATGGAAAGAATTTTTGACTGAAAATATTACCATAGGCACGAAATTTATGATAATTTTTGAGGTGTAGGGGCTGGCCATCTATTTATGGCAAGTACGTGACACGTTGGCGAAGTTTCGGTATTCGCCCGATACGACAATTTTCGGTTTAGAACCTTTTAACGTGTCGTATTTAATTTGTCATCACCATGACTTATATCATATGATATAAGACCTGAATATACTCATAAATATGAGTTAATTATAGTGGTGTGACGTTAACGTACGTACGTAAAATATATAACGTGTCGGTAGTACATTGGAATACATGTGTATGTGCCTTTTTAAAAAATCTGAAAACATATATATTTATATATGTATGTAGGCGTGTATATGAGTGATAAATGAGGAGGAGGAGACTTTCCTTTCTTAGCCTTGTTGCCTTTGTGCCTTTTCCAAATGTAGCTTCCTTTAATGAACTACTTAGTTTAATTAACTAAGTACTTCACTTAATGAACTAGTTTAGTTCATTAATGGTGGCACCTGAAAATAGTATTAACACACCAAATATTTGCCATTTGATGTAAGCTTTGTAGCTTCATGGCTCGTTAGTACGGCAACATAATATATGAACTATATAAGGCAAGTAATAAGCAATATATCATGCACATTTATCTTATGCTCGTTTTTGTGCACATTTAAATCATGTATTTTGAAAATCACTCAAACCCCTTTTTCTCTACAATCTCCCCCTTTTGATGATTTTCAAAATAACCTATACTCATGATTTAAATCCTATCGCTCCCCCTTCAATCATGCATAAAATCAAAACTTGAATTTTAAATTCCGAGTCGCTCCCCCTTAATTTATGCAATTAGTATCTCTCTCCCCCTTAAATCATGCTATCTCTTCCCCTTTATTTTGAAAAGTAAATCAAAAGATGTAGCGCCCCGCTCCCGAGCCCTAGCATCGAGAACAGTGCACCCGCCGTACCTCACTAAGGAGAATACAAGGCGTCGATACAAATCAACTATACGTCATCATAATAACGTAATTCGATGTCAGCGGAAGTCATTACTAAAACCTTCGATAAAATAATCATCATCATTAACACCATGTCTAAAAATTTCTAAATCAATACAATAGTCAAATGTATGTAAACACTAATCTCGAAAATACATAAACCTCGAATATCAAAATAACCGCCTCAACCAACCCTCGAAAGTCCCGTCTGAATATTCTTAGTCTTGAAATCTCCAGTCTTGATCTTCCACGATATCCTAATACATGTGTAAGCATACCCTAACTTCTCCTACCTGCAAAACTGGTGAGTGGTGGTGTGAGCCAAATCAACGGGCTCAGTAAGCAACCTACATATACCTGTTATAGAAATCATACATGCAGAAGCAAATACAAATAACCTTTATAGTTAAAATACATGTCCTTAGTCCATAATAATTTCACTCGATTATCTTTAACAGTTAAGACTTCGAAAATACATGCAAAATAAATAACTCATCAGCCCAATCTACCTTACCGTGATGCATGCTCTTCTCAAGTATAACATACACAACAAACAAATAACCACATAAACAAAGAAAAAGACAATGTATACCAACGAAGCAGATAAGCCGCAGAAAGTAAGTCACTCCACATAATAATGCGCAACTTCATGATGCATGTCCTATTATGCATGTCACACGCAACGAAGTCATGTCACACGGAATGCCGATATCTCCACCATGCAATGCATGAACCCGGGTCCTAACTGAGTGGCTGTAGGTCGTACACCCCACAGTCACCATACTGAGTGTGCGTGGCCGCGCCACCGCACACCATCCTGAGTGTCGTGGCCTCGCCACCGTACACCATCCTGAGCGCCCGTGACCCGTACGTCACGACCCGCCATCATGCAATGCACGTGCCATGAATGCAAACAACACAATCGTCTGAGGCCCCTGGCCCATCCTCACCATCCTCCGGCACTCAACTCTAGGTACAATTATTTTTGGAATTTATCTCTAATTTTTCTTATATTTATTTATATTTTCCTATAATTATTACTATTAATTAAGTAACATTTATATCAGGTTCTGGGTCGAGGCCTGCCACCGCAACTGGCCCGTTGGCCATTCGGCCCAGCTCGATGGTCTGTCTGGCCTGACTCTCTCTTTTTTTCATCTCATTTTCATTTTCATTCTCACTTATGTTCTTCTCATCTTTCTTTAATCTGGTGCATCCACACTCATACATACACACAGCTCACATACATCACATATGCACAAAATTCACATATAGAGGAAAACCAATTACATATACGCAACAAGTAACACATTGATGCATGATAAACATAACAAGCACAAATATATCGCTTACATCTGATCATGACAACATAACAATCATAGATAGACCACTTACATCTGATGCATGACAACATAACGAGCACAGATAGACCACTTACCTTTGATGCATGACAACATAACAAGCATAGATAGACCACTTACATCTGATGTATGACAACATAACGAGCATAGATAGACCACTTACCTCTGATGCATGGCAACATAACAAGCATAAGTAGACCACTTACCTCGAATAGGTCACCTAGCTGTCTTATCCTATGCTCGAACGTGAAAAAGGTCACCATAAAAGTCTCTGCTTCTACATGTCCGACTTATCTTCTGGAATCTTCAAAATTTAAACATGTACGTTAATTATTTATTTATTAACTTAAATCTTCAACTTCACTTTTACACCACAAATTCCTTCTATTGTTTTCGTTTACTCAGAGACATTGATGAATCACAGATGTTGAAAGATAAACAGTTGGGATATTGCATTGTTTTTTTTTTTTAAAAAAAAACTCATTTTATTGTATATGATGGACGTGGCACCAAATTGAGCCACAAAGGAAATACCACATCGGTAGGAGGTCACCATGACTTTGACAACTGAGACAACTGAGAGTGGTTTTGAAATATGCAAGCATCTCACACAAATTTACAATATACACATGTACCTATTCCGTACCCACATTTATGTTTAAACAATACCCAAAATATTTTCGGCTACCAAAAATAATCCTATGACGCAGCAAAACATTTGTATGTATGCAATTACATTTAATTCAAAACATCCGTATGTATGCTTAAATTAACCATCCCAGACACCATCATACATACAATACATAAGCATATCTTTGCCTTTCTATTTCACATCCATCTTTACACAGTGATACAACAACAACAATAAGAAATAAATAAATACATAAATAAAATACGACGTTTTTGCTCGGATCCTCTATAGCTATATGAATGCAGAGATAATATTTGGTAGTAAAGGGTATAGAGTTGACTGAGAAAACTGTTGTTGAATAATCGAATATTGCAGGTCTAACATTAAGAACACACGCCAAAGAAGATCAAATGCCATGTTGGAGAATTTCTGGCATAAGATTAGTATACTGCTTTCAACATGGAGCAATTTAACCATTTTGACACGCACATGTCATAATGTTATAAAAATAGCTATCAAATATTTCATTTATTATGGTATAAATAATCGATACATACAATTCAACATATACATATATACAAACGGATATACATATATAAAGATTCATTTATGCAATTCAAGAATACTAATCCAAGTTAGTACCGAAAATATAAACATGTAGTTTGCCAAAATCATAGTAAATACACCAAAGTTACTTACATTGATTCGTTTACTTATACAGTAAACAAAGTTGGGATAGGTTGAAGGCACAAAAATTTCTTCTTCACCTCCTGTTACTCTCGGGTGGCTGTGTAGCGCCCCGCCCGAAACCAGAGTTCCGGTTCAGTGCAGCCGCCATACTCTACTCCATAGAGTACAAGGCGTCGATACCATACATGTGCATGTCAACATGAATTGTAATCGACATAGCGGAAGCATCTTTAAACAAACCCACAACATACATAATGTTATTACAAACCGTTCAAATCCACACAACCTCAAATACAGTTTCTCACAAGAACTTTATTACATCAACATAAAATAAAGCTCACACAACAGGTACATCTCTTCAGCCTATATCTTCACTTACGGATACTCTATCTGAGGTTCCTCCTCAATGAACACGGCATCAGGGTCCCTGTTCTCTGAAATGTTAAGAGGCAAGTATGAGCGATAACCACCGTCTTTTAATCGCTCAGCAAGTATTCTTTATAGATACTTCATGTGAATCATACATGGGTTGACAAATAGTGATAAAGTAACAACATATATATAATTACATTTTCATTTACAAATGGCAGCATTATTTAAGAATAAAACAGAACATAAGATTTTATTTCATACCTGAGAGGTCATGTCATTCTTCCTCAACATATCTTTAGTACACCTTTCATACTTGAATACTAATTCATCTTACACAAAAGTCATAACTTGCATTCATCACATCTATGTGCCTGACCTAATCGTCTTAAGGCATAATGTTCGTACAAATATTCTAATCCTCATCTAAGGGACATGATCATGACATGATGCATAAAACATGGCTTTTCATAAATTGACTTTCCGTAAACATGACTTTTCATAACTTGCATAACATGACATTTTCATAACATGAATACATAACATTTTCATCGTTGGCTATAGCACTTTTCATAAGAATAATAACGCACGACATACCGAATGATTCCCCATATAGTACATGTACAACATAATATCATGAACATAAGTACATGTACTAATGGTGGCGCATTATGACTGAGATCCCGTGTCCCAGACCCGGTGTTACACTCAGCCATAACGTAAACATGGGCCCCTGACATCTACCACTCCGGTCCCGATGTCAGGACAGCGCTACAACATAACATAACATAACATGATCATAACATAACATGGGTCATTGGAATCAATCGTCTCGTGTTCATTATTCTTATGCATATGAACTTTTTAAAACATGAAATGTGACAACATACTTTGCAAATCTTGTTTTCATGCAAGTGAGACTCCATCAAACACGGGTATCTTGTCATGCTACCACTAGTAACATCACTTACTTAATTTTCTTCTACATATCACAACTTAAACAAAAATATCATTTTTGCCTACCCTTCGGTCATCACACCAAAACAGCCTCTTTTTCTCCATTATCATCATACAATAATTTGGTATCATCTATTCCATACATGCTTATCATAATTCATACTTACATGCCTATATCATGAAATTTCTTATTAGTTTAACATTTCATCTTAGATTTCATAACCTATATCTTATCATAACCTACCTATATTATTATACATAACATGTAACATATCATACTTATACATTAAATTTCATACTTTTCATAACATAATACATAAACTACATACTTAGCCTACTTTCATAACTTAACATATTCATCATATATACATATGTATTTGTGTAAAAATATAATAAAATCATTTGTCACCAAGCCTAAGGGCCGAATGTATATACATGATGTATATATATATATAAATCATTTTATGCTATATTATATAATATCCAAAACTTATTCATTTTCATATCTGAGCATATTCATCATATATACATATATACTTATAAAATATGATGAAATCATCTTTGTTACTAAGGCCTAAGGGCCGAACATATATGTACATACTATATACATATATAAGTCATTTTGTGATATATTATGTAATATCTAAAACTTATTCATTTTCATAGTTTAACATATTCATCATACATGCATATATATATATATTTATATAAAATATGGTAAAATCATTTTGTTATCAAGCCTAAAGGCCGAATATATACATATGGAATATATGTATATAAATCATTATATGATATATTGTATAGTATCTAAAACTTATTCATTTTCATAGTTCAACATATTCATCATATATAAATATATATACTTGTACAAAATATAATGAAATCATGTTGTCATCAAGGCTCTTAATAGCCGAACATATATATATATACTATATATACATTTATAAAATCTTTTACTATATAGTAGGTAATACACAAATACTTATTCATTCCCTTTCTTTAAAATATATATTACACATATGTATATATTCATATAGATCCGTATATGCACATACATAGATCAATACACCTATACATATGTATGTATATATATATATAAATATATATACATATATATATATATAAACCGTATGTATATATATATACATCAAAACCGAATGTGTATATATATATATATATATATACATTGATATTCAAAGCCAAATGAGTATATTAATATACCTTTATACATCTACACATATTTATTTATGTAGATCTATACTTTTTTTTTTTTTGAAAAAATTTATTTGACTAGAATAAAGCCTCACTTATGGCGGAGGAAAACCATAGTACATCAGTTCAAAGTATGTGAACAAATGAAGTAACGATCTAAGAAGTACATATCTCCAGTCATATACGACATGCCGCATTAAAACCTTGCTAGGAAAAACCACCCTTGTGGATAAAACCCTAGCGAAGGAAAAAGCGTACATATTTATATGACTATCATTGAAATGTGTATAATGTAAATATGAGTACAAATGTTGATATCCTTGAAATTGGTGTCGGTGTCGAATAAAGCTGAATGTACGATGCGTCAGTGTCATCTCCAGTAGTCCCATCATATCAATCCATGGCTTAGGCTTGTCAATGAGTGTTAAGTGTTCCAAGAAGGTAAAACCAACAGGTGTCATCGCCAGACGTAATCCAAGACATGAAATAGATTATGTAGATCTATACACTTATACATATATATATATATATCAACATACATACTTATAATATGGATATATGTATGCGTACTATATATATAGTGTATATATATGTATTTTGCGTGCATGTATATGTAGTGTATGTATATATACATTTCTACATCTATACTTACTTGTATGTAGATCTATACACTTATACATACATATATATATCAACATACTTATTTATATATATGTATGCGTGCTATATATAGTGTAAATATATATATTTAATGTGCGTATATATATAGTGTATATATATCTATATATACTTAACACTCAATATAGATCTATACTTTCTTGAAAAGAGAATCTTATACATAATACATGATGATCCAACTTTGATATAAACATAAATACTTATGAATTGCAAAGCCATGAAGGATCTAGGAAGAGTACTTGCCTTGGTTCACTTTTCTTACACTTAGATGATGGTTCCTTCACTTTGTTTGGAAGAGAGTTCTTCTTCCTTGCTTCCTTGTATACATGGTTTTTAAGGTTTAAATAAAGGGTTAGTGAGCAACTTATGAAACTAACTATATATGGAAGAATCAAACTTAAACTTCATAAAGTTCTTACCTTGATTGTCTTTGATCCTAGATGCTACACCCTTCTTGAATCTTTCTTAGTTGATGGAGTGTTTGTAGTACTTAATTTGAGTGATGTTGGTGTGAAGAAAGGAGAAGAAAATCTTCTCCTTGTTGAAGCTATAACTTTCGGCCAAGAGGAGGAATAAGGGAGTGTTGGAGTGTTCTTGAGATTTTTCCTTGAAGGTAGTATGAAATTGGTTGGTTGAAGATGCAATTATGTGAGAGGTTAAAGAAGAAATAATACCCTACCTTTCTAAGAGAGGGTGGCCGGCCATGATGGTGGTGGAATGGGGTGGGAGACAACCTTTAGACAAGTATGGGTGTAATGAATGGGTATTATGACAAGATTCCTAAGCATGCTATTTCTTTATGTTAAATATTTAAAGTGTGAGACAAGTTGTCTTCACCTTCTTTTTCATTTTCCTTTTTCTTTTTCTTTCATGTATGTATTTTATTTTCTTTTTATTTAAGGTAGCATAATATTGTTGTGTCATGTATTTCTTTTTGATTTAATTTTACTAATAGTTTAAGTTGTTACTAACTAAGTTAATTTTGAGCTTTTATTATGTGGATTCAAACATTTATGATATATTTGCTAATGAATCGTACACCTATGAGATTAGGTTTACGGTATTAAAGGTTGATACTACATAACGAATTTTCCGGGCTGTAACATTCTCCCCTCCTTATAAAAAGTTTCGTCCTCGAAACTTACGTACCTCATACAAAGAGTTGTGGATATTGTTTCTGCATTTGCTGTTCCGGCTCCCAAGTCGCTTCTCGTTCAGTATGATTACTCCATTGTACTTTCACAAATGGAATTGTCCGTCTCCTCAACACTTGCTCCTTGCGGTCCACGATCCGTATGGGAACTTCTTCATATGTAACGTCATCTTTAATAGTTACGGGTTGTTGTTCCAGTATATGATCCGGGTCTTGTACATATCGTCGTAACTGGGATACGTGAAACACATTATGAACCTGAGATAAGGTAGGAGGTAAGGCCAACCGGTATGCAACAGTCCCAACTTTCTCTAGTATCTCATAAGGGCCAATAAATCTAGGGCTCAGTTTCCCTTTAATCCCAAATCTACTCACGCCTTTAGTCGGTGAAACTCGCAAATATACTTTATCGCCCACATCAAACTCAATCGGTCGTCTTTTTGTATCTGCCCAGCTTTTGCTTCGATCTTGTGCAGCCTTCAACCTTTCACGTATCATTTTAATCTTCCCCAATGTCTTTTCTATCAATTCTGGACCCATAATGGCTCTCTCGCCAACCTCATCCCAGTATAACGGAGATCGACACTTTCTTCCATATAATGCTTCAAACGGTGCCATACCTATAGAACTGTGATAGCTGTTATTGTAAGAGAATTCAATCAACTTCACTGATTTGTCCCAGCTAACCTTGAAATCTAAAGTGCAAGCGCGTAGCATATCTTCCAATGTTTGTATGGTACGTTCTGACTGTCCATCTGTAGCGCCCCGCACCCGGGCCTCGTCCGGATACGGTGCACCCGCCGTACTTCACTAAGGAGAGTACAAAGCGTCATGCATAACATACGAAAATCCATAATATAAGTCATGGATTCCCATGTTAACATTTAACATGACAGTAAAATTTTGGCAGAATTAAAACTTTCCAAATTAAACATATATTATGAAATACCTAAGTCCCCAAAGTAGCAGTACCACAAAATAACATAACCGACAATCCAAAGAGTTTAAACATAGTCATAATACAAATCGTCTTGGCAGCACAAAAGTCCTTAAGCTTAGCTCTCATCATACTCCTCGCCTATGGATAAGGTACTCTCGGCTCGTCCTCGATCCATTCTATCTTGGCGTTCTCTGGCTCTGGGGAAAAATAAAGTGTGAGTGATAAAAATCACCCAGCAAGAATACAATAAACGACCATGAAATACATAAAGAGTCATAACATGAATGTATTACCCCAAAACCTCAAGTGATCATAATTCATACCTGCTCTTGGATCATGTACTTACTTGACGTTCGTCTTAAGCATGTTATTAGGGAAAATTATACCATACCTGATTTTTGTATCCTGAACTTACTTGGCGTTCGGCTTAAGCATGTTTCTAAGTAATGCTATACCAATAGTAACTTATAAACATTAACTGTAACATGCGGCATGTCCTCATGATCGTGAGTTATGCAATATGCAATGCATGATGTCA
This sequence comes from Eustoma russellianum, assembly GCA_036186865.1. Lineage (NCBI taxonomy): Eukaryota > Viridiplantae > Streptophyta > Magnoliopsida > Gentianales > Gentianaceae > Eustoma > Eustoma russellianum. The sequence continues at coordinate 32,718,563 of AP025040.1, forward strand.
TGTCATGCCATGTCAAAACATCATTTTGGTCCCATACAATAACGTGTCATAAAAACAGAGTGTCAGATCAATTAACCCCGGATCTGAGCGGGTCCAGAACAGATATCAGATCAATTAACCCCGGATCTGAGCGGGTCCAGAACAGATATCAGATCAATTAACCCCGGATCTGAGCGGGTCCAGAACAGATATCAGATCAATTAACCCCCGATCTGAGCGGGTCCAGAACATATCATGTCATCAGACCAATTAACCCCGGGTCTGGAGTCGGGTTAGTCGCATGCTTGGCCGGCAAAGGAATCATGAAGCTTTCTTTAAAAAACATGGGACCGTAAAAACTTTTCATGCATAACGAAAAGATAGTCGCTTATAAAACTTGCTTGTATCATGAAATCCATGAAATCAGTTTCATGCTCATGCATGATACATGTCGTGATATGAAATGCAAGCCATGACATGAATAATCGTATGCATTCCTTATAACGTATCAACTTACATGAATTTGGAAACTAAATATTTCCAAGACTTTTACTTCATTTTCATGCTCATGCATGATACATGTCGTGATATGAAATGCAAGCCATGACATGAATAATCGTATGCATTCCTTATAACGTATCAACTTACATGAATTTGGAAACTAAATATTTCCGAGACTTTTACTTCATTTTCATAGGACGGTTAGGCTAACCAATTAGGTCCATTTCCATAATTCTTTTGTCACAAATATGCTTATTGGAATCTTAGATACATGTCATAAAATTGCAGATTATTTCAATAACCGTAAAGGGACTTACTTACTTACTTTCCGAACTATCTTAGATGCTGAAGCTGAACTGATAGATTTTACTAAAAATTCAATTGTGGTAAATCCGTAATGCGGTTTACAGAAATTCCAACATGTATACATCATAAACATGTGGAACCAGTATCCTACCAAAATTCAGCCCATTTGCACGTCTCTAAGTCCCTTTTCTGAGCCTGGAAAGTCGTTACTAATTTTCAGGATGGCTCCAGTAATTTCTGTTGAGCAGTTTTACCAAATAATTCATTAAAAATAATCCAGAACTTATTTTACTAAGAGTCCAACTGGCGTGTCCATTAGACTCATAGGACTATTACCATGCCAAAAATCAGCTTTATTGGTCATCTACAAGGTCCCTTTTCAAGTCAGTGAAAAGAAGTCACTATTCTGCTCAATTCCCGGTTTTTCAGGTCTGACCAGTCTTACCAAAATATTTATTATAAATAAACCATAGCTCCTTTTACCAAAATTCCACCTGGCATATCTACTACACTCATGGGGCTAGGTTTGTGCCAAAAATCAGAGTTATTGAAGGTCCAAAAAGTCCTCTTTTAATTCGTTGAAATAAATGGTCATTCCTGCCCAGCTCCAGAGTTTTCTGCTGGAGCGGTTTTACCGCGTAATTTCTTAAAATTAATTCTTAACTTATTTTAACATAATTCCAACTCATACATATCATAAGCTTGTAATAGTAGCATCCTACCGAAAATTAACCCATTTTCATGTCCCTAAGATTCGTTTTTGAGTCCACTAACTTGTTACTTAATTTCTGCTCTGTCCCAGTACTTCCCATTGAGCAGTGTTACCAATTAAATCATTAAAATTAATCCACAACTTGTTTTGCCTTGATTCCAGCTGGAGTATTCACAGCACACCTTGTATTATCATCCTGCCAAAAATCAGATTTATTGAGCCACTACAAGGTCCTTTTTCATGTCAATCAAAAAGAGATGCAGTTCTGCTCAGTTCCAGGCTTTTCAGTCTGAGCAGCTTTACCAAATCTTTTATTAAAAATATTCTACAACTCCTTTTACCAAAATTCCAACTTTCAGATTTTCTATACACACAAGGCTATCCCTACACCGAAAATCAGCTTTATTGAACATCTACAAGACCTCTTTTCAAGCCATTCAAAACGTTACCTAATTCTGTCATGTTCCAGAATTTACAGCCTGAGCAGTCTCACCATTTATTTTATAAAAATTAAACCATAAATTATTTTACCAAAATTCCAACTCTCAGCTCTTCTATACACATGGGGCTAGATCTGCCAAAAACCAGATTTATTGAAGGTTCAAAAGACCCTTTTTAAATTCGTTAAACTCAGTGGTCAATTCTGCCCTGCTCCAGAATTTCCTGCTGGAGCAGTTCTACTAAATATTTTATTAAAAATAATCTGTAACTTATTTTAACAAAATTCCAACTCTCACTTATGCTACACTCATAAGGCTAACTTGGTGCCAAAATTTAGCATCATTGAAGGTCTGTAAGGTTGGTTCTTAGGCCGTTGAAGATGCCATCCCATTCTGCCTAGCTCCAGTAGTTTGAGATTTTGTCATTGGTTCAAGTCAAAGGTCCACCCTTTCATCTTGTTCTTATAAGATATAATACTAATCGTTACTTAAACCTTAAATCATCTCAAAACAGCCTTGTAACTAAATGCATGTCATAAAAGATTCCATCTTTGAGAGAATAAGCCACATGCAATGCATTGTTCCTAAGAAATCTATAAGGTATAATCTCAAACTTAGGATATTCAACTAAATATTGAATCTTAAGTACTTCTAGTCATTCAAGTCACAAACTCTTTAAATAAATCATGAGAGATCATTGTATACTTGCCTCTTCAAGCCAAAGTTTTTGCCTTTGCTTGGTTTTGGAGTGAGTTGAGTTGGAACCCTTCTCCTCCTACTCCCTTGAGCACACGGTTTTGGATGAAGAGGAAGGAAGAGGTTAGTCTCTCTTAAATAGTGAAAATAGAATCTTATTTGAGGCTAGAACATCTTACCAAAGTAGTCTTGGGATGGAGATTCAAGTTGTAGCAAGGTAGCTTCACCTAAGAGTGTTGAAGATTTTCTCCTCCTTGAGCATGAAGGCCACGGTTTAGGAGAGAAAGAACACCCAAGTGAGCTTCACTATTTGTATAAAGAATTTACTTAAGAACTTAGAAGAGACTTACCTAAATGATCTTTGAGCTTGGGGATGAAGATGGGGCTTGAAGTTGAATCTCCTATCCTCAAGGGTGAAGGGGCCGAAATTTAGAGTGTGGAGGGAAGGAAGCTTCTTAAGTGTTGGCTTGTTGGAGAGAAGTCTCAAGATGAGTTTGGAATGAGATGGTTCTTGTGATATTTAAAAATCAAGGGGGCATGGGGGAGGGGCATGACCGGTTGCATGGAGGGAGGAGAAAAGAGGAACCTAGGCTAGGTAGCTTGAAGCTTTTTCTTACAAGATGGCTTCTTTTTCTTGTCTTTTTGCATGCTTGTTGTGCATGCCTCATTATTTTGCATGCATGCTTATTTTATTTTATTTATTTATTTTTATTTAGTTAATTAACCCAAGAATTATGTAGACAATTGTGGAGAATTCTAGAATTCTTGGGGCATGGCCGAAAATTGGGGTCTTTTGGGGGTTATTTGGTCCTTTCACATTTATCAATTCCTATATTTATTTTCATAAGGTTTATTCATTTTATTTCATTTTTGATTTTTTAATCTTGCTTTGTGAGGATTGTTATGTCTTGTATTCTTACAAGAACAAGTTTACTTCAAGGGTGATTATTGGCCTTTGGCCGAATTCTCAAGGTGTATCACACACCTCGTGACACCCGTTCGTATACTTATTTAGTGTTCGTCCTAAGTGAACTTAAAGAATTTAAATAAGGAAGCGATAAATGTGACTTAAGTAACACGCTCGTGAGGAATCATCGCTTTTATTTTGACACTTAATCATAGTCTCAAGTACATGATCGTTGGGGTACAACATCCTCCCCCCCTTATCATAAGTTTCGTCCTCGAAACTTCAGAACTAGTCGAATAGATGGGGATATCTACTCCTCACATTGTCTTCCGTTTCCCATGTGGCTTCTTCTTTAGGTTAATAAGATCGCATAAAGCATCTATTTAGTTTCCTCAGAATAGCTTTGTTCCATTCATCTTAGAGGTCTCATCAAGACTTATTCTAATTCTCGAAAGGTGTCGTCGTAACCTATCCCATATCAAGCACTCGAAACCTCGATACTATGTAATTGATAATGAAATCCATTCCGTGTAATCATGACCGTAGCAGGCTTATAATTTCCTTTTACTTAAGAAATGAATAACTAGGCAGAGATCATTAACTCTGGGGTATAGACTATTCGCTCTTTTCTGTAAACATCCTTTCAGTGATCATGTAACGGTCATCCTATTTACGAAATAGCTTCCAAAGACACCTGGGATAATTCCCATAAGGTACACATACCAAGCTCTTCATAAGGTATGTCCCGTATTCATCCGTCTTGCTGTTTGCCTTATTACGTACTAATTCTTACCCCTTTTTGCGATCATTTCATAGCATCGAACTAGAAGTTGGGGTTCTCCTTTGAAACTTATGTTCCTTTCATGACATTTCAAATCATCCTAAGGTGACCCGTTCTCTTAAAACATGGTTTTCATAGTCATGACCTATTCCCCGCATAGTGCAATAAAACAGGTACAAGTGCTAATAGTGACGCATCATGATGAGGACCCTGCGTCCCATACACAGTGTCATACTTAATAATGTTATCACTAATAACCTTACCTACTCGCTTGTGGTCTACTAATCATAACTCAAGGAAACTATCATAATCACTCCTACTTGGTTAGTAGGAAGTAGAGCAGAGAGCATGGGTACTTTACACTTATTAGGCGTATCTTGATTGTTTCTTTGTCATCCGCATAGACTTTGCCTTGTATGGTTGCGGTTTCCACCTTCTACTTCGTTTGCTCATTAAATCGTTTCTTTCATTCTTTCGTCTCCTTATCATCGCATACCGCTCCATAGCGGCCCTCCAATAATTCACCAAAGGTCCTTGAATACGACTTAACATAGCCTAATTTGATATGGTGGTCTAAACATTTCATCTCCTAGAATCAAAGGAACATACTGTCTCAAAGTAATGAATGAGTATGGAAATGTCTGGCCCTTGTCTTAGTGAGTTAAATTTCGACAACGATATTCCTTCAGGGTTAGTATGATGTAATTGACCTACCCTGATTATGTACTGTGGGAGTTTCCTTCTTTTCATGACGGAGGTCCTTAAGTCCTGACTGTGAACTATACGCTTTCCTTCGGTAAACATCCTTCTGTATTCATGCGTTAGCCATAAAAGAGTTTCCATCGATGTTAGAAATTTCTTCCCTAAAATACATATATGATGACTCGTACCTTAATCTGAGATTGTACTCTTATAGAATGGTGAAACCCCAATCTCTCACCAAGTCCTACTTGACTCATCCGTTTCGCCGACACGCCAATCCCGCAATAGTCGAACCTAGGGTCGAAGTCCTTCCTGGGAATTGATGTCGTTTCGTGGTGTTCTTGTTCCTTACAGAATCTATGTTTTCCTTTCCCAATCACAAGAGTATTCTCGTTTGCTTTGTCCTCACAGACTATTACGTTATGCAAGATTTCGTCACCTTATATTGTTACTGCTAGAGTGGGTTAGATAATCCTGACTTATAATAGTCAAGGAAGGAATTTAATCATCTTACTGAATTGTCCTTAAGATGCCGAACTCACAAAGTCTGTAACGTGTCAGGACGTTTGTCAATCCTAATAGTTTTGGGGATGTCTATGATTCGCCTTGCACACATTCCATGTTCTTCCTCGAGCTTGGTTCTCTCGTTGGAAATAGTCAGTTTGCAATTCGGTTTTGTTAACACCTATGTTTCCCAAAGTGGTCAACAAATCCTTGATCCTAGGCAACCGGTATTTATCTTCCATGGAAACCTTATTGAGCTCCGACTATTATGGTAATAATCCAATCTTTAAGAGCAATTTGATAACTTATTCTAGTTTTTACACTTTAGTTGGGTTACTTTATCGCATTGCTCCAATGGCCGTTTATACCTGGCTAAAAGACAAAATAAAACATAGGTACTTCAGATTTAAATTAAGCAGTCGGGAGTACCTGTTACGATTTGAGGTCTCAGGCACTGCTGAATCAGACATTCTTTCACCCAGGTTAGCGTTCTTGGTTATCTCTTTATTATCTCTCAGTGGACGTGGTCGCCACCTCCTGTTTCGTTCCTTTATTCCTTTTTTTTGTCCTTCCATTAGTTTAATATCGTGTTCCGCTCTGTAGCAGTCCTCCAGTAATTCTTCGAAAGTGCTAGAATATGCATTAGCTAGCCGAATCTTAATCCGGAAGTCTAGACCTCGCATGAATCTAATTACCTTGTTCTCTCCGTCTCCCATGATCGAGGGAACATAGCGGCCCAATGTAGTGAACCGACGAGCATACTCGGAGACAGTGATACCTGGTTCTTGTCTTAAGGTGTCAAATTCCTCAACCCTCGCCATGATTAGTTCTGTAGAGAGGAAAAACTCACAAAACTCCTCTAGAAACCTTGTCCAAGTCACCGGTCGGGCAATGGCTGGATACAAGTTCTCCACCACCGGCTGGCCTTGCCAATCAAAAATGGCCGGACAATTGGTGTCTTTACCTTCTCAGGTACTCGTATCAGCAAGAAGGTACTTTCGACTTCATCAAGCCATTTTTCCGCTTCCTCGGGACTAGATTCTCCGCCAAATTCTGGGATATGTGCTCTTACTAGCTGCCGGTAATAAAACCCAGCGCTGCCCGGGGGTGAAAGTGACAATGCTTGTTCGTTAGTCTGTGATGCCATCTGCACTTATGGTTTTAATGTCTATTTAGAATATCAGAATTAAAATCAATTGAATTTGACTAAGGACCAAAATCGAAAACTCTTAAGTAAAGGAGATAAAAGGACACATCTTATGTCATAGACTTAGCTTTCATAGTTTAGGATTAGTTATTAAATCATATCCTAAACCCGGTCTAAGTAGTCCTATTCTAAGGTCGCCACTCATCTAAGATCATGACTTAGGTCTTCGATCAAACTTAGATTGCTAAGATCATAACTTAGTCCTGCGTTCTGCCCGTAATCTAGAGCCTGGGCTCTGATACCACCTGTAGCGCCCCGCACCCGGGCCTCGTCCGGATACGGTGCACCCGCCGTACTTCACTAAGGAGAGTACAAAGCGTCATGCATAACATACGAAAATCCATAATATAAGTCATGGATTCCCATGTTAACATTTAACATGACAGTAAAATTTTGGCAGAATTAAAACTTTCCAAATTAAACATATATTACGAAATACCTAAGTCCCCAAAGTAGCAGTACCACAAAATAACATAACCGACAATCCAAAGAGTTTAAACATAGTCATAATACAAATCGTCTTGGCAGCACAAAAGTCCTTAAGCTTAGCTCTCATCATACTCCTCGCCTATGGATAAGGTACTCTCGGCTCGTCCTCGATCCATTCTATCTTGGCGTTCTCTGGCTCTGGGGAAAAATAAAGTGTGAGTGATAAAAATCACCCAGCAAGAATACAATAAACGACCATGAAATACATAAAGAGTCATAACATGAATGTATTACCCCAAAACCTCAAGTAATCATAATTCATACCTGCTCTTGGATCATGTACTTACTTGACGTTCGTCTTAAGCATGTTATTAGGGAAAATTATACCATACCTGATTTTTGTATCCTGAACTTACTTGGCGTTCGGCTTAAGCATGTTTCTAAGTAATGCTATACCAATAGTAACTTATAAACATTAACTGTAACATGCGGCATGTCCTCATGATCGTGAGTTATGCAATATGCAATGCATGATGTCATGTCATGCCATGTCAAAACATCATTTTGGTCCCATACAATAACGTGTCATAAAAACAGAGTGTCAGATCAATTAACCCCGGATCTGAGCGGGTCCAGAACAGATATCATATCAATTAACCCCGGATCTGAGCGGGTCCAGAACAGATATCAGATCAATTAACCCCGGATCTGAGCGGGTCCAGAACAGATATCAGATCAATTAACCCCGGATCTGAGCGGGTCCAAAACAGATATCAGATCAATTAACTCCGGATCTGAGCGGGTCCAGAACATATCATGTCATCAGACCAATTAACCCCGGGTCTGGAGTCGGGTTAGTCGCATGCTTGGCCGGCAAAGGAATCATGAAGCTTTCTTTAAAAAACATGGGACCGTAAAAACTTTTCATGCATAACGAAAAGATAGTCGCTTATAAAACTTGCTTGCATCATGAAATCCATGAAATCAGTTTCATGCTCATGCATGATACATGTCGTGATATGAAATGCAAGCCATGACATGAATAATCGTATGCATTCCTTATAACGTATCAACTTACATGAATTTGGAAACTAAATATTTCCAAGACTTTTACTTCATTTTCATGCTCATGCATGATACATGTCGTGATATGAAATGCAAGCCATGACATGAATAATCGTATGCATTCCTTATAACGTATCAACTTACATGAATTTGGAAACTAAATATTTCCGAGACTTTTACTTCATTTTCATAGGACGGTTAGGCTAACCAATTAGGTCCATTTCCATAATTCTTTTGTCACAAATATGCTTATTGGAATCTTAGATACATGTCATAAAATTGCAGATTATTTCAATAACCGTAAAGGGACTTACTTACTTACTTTCCGAACTATCTTAGATGCTGAAGCTGAACTGATAGATTTTACTAAAAATTCAATTGTGGTAAATCCGTAATGCGGTTTACAGAAATTCCAACATGTATACATCATAAACATGTGGAACCAGTATCCTACCGAAATTCAGCCCATTTGCACGTCTCTAAGTCCCTTTTCTGAGCCTGGAAAGTCGTTACTAATTTTCAGGATGGCTCCAGTAATTTCTGTTGAGCAGTTTTACCAAATAATTCATTAAAAATAATCCAGAACTTATTTTACTAAGAGTCCAACTGGCGTGTCCATTAGACTCATAGGACTATTACCATGCCAAAAATCAGCTTTATTGGTCATCTACAAGGTCCCTTTTCAAGTCAGTGAAAAGAAGTCACTATTCTGCTCAATTCCCGGTTTTTCAGGTCTGACCAGTCTTACCAAAATATTTATTATAAATAAACCATAGCTCCTTTTACCAAAATTCCACCTGGCATATCTACTACACTCATGGGGCTAGGTTTGTGCCAAAAATCAGAGTTATTGAAGGATCAAAAAGTCCTCTTTTAATTCGTTGAAGTGAATGGTCATTCCTGCCCAGCTCCAGAGTTTTCTGCTGGAGGGGTTTTACCGCGTAATTTCTTAAAATTAATTCTTAACTTATTTTAACATAATTCCAACTCATACATATCATAAGCTTGTAATAGTAGCATCCTACCGAAAATTAACCCATTTTCATGTCCCTAAGATTCGTTTTTGAGTCCACTAACTTGTTACTTAATTTCTGCTCTGTCCCAGTACTTCCCATTGAGCAGTGTTACCAATTAAATCATTAAAATTAATCCACAACTTGTTTTGCCTTGATTCCAGCTGGAGTATTCACAGCACACCTGGTATTATCATCCTGCCAAAAATCAGATTTATTGAGCCACTACAAAGTCCTTTTTCATGTCAATCAAAAAGAGATGCAGTTCTGCTCAGTTCCAGGCTTTTCAGTCTGAGCAGCTTTACCAAATCTTTTATTAAAAATATTCTACAACTCCTTTTACCAAAATTCCAACTTTCAGATTTTCTATACACACAAGGCTATCCCTACACCGAAAATCAGCTTTATTGAACATCTACAAGACCTCTTTTCAAGCCATTCAAAACGTTACCTAATTCTGTCATGTTCCAGAATTTACAGCCTGAGCAGTCTCACCATTTATTTTATAAAAATTAAACCATAAATTATTTTACCAAAATTCCAACTCTCAGCTCTTCTATACACATGGGGCTAGATCTGTGCCAAAAACCAGATTTATTGAAGGTTCAAAAGACCCTTTTTAAATTCGTTAAACTCAGTGGTCAATTCTGCCCTGCTCCAGAATTTCCTGCTGGAGCAGTTCTACTAAATATTTTATTAAAAATAATCTGTAACTTATTTTAACAAAATTCCAACTCTCACTTATGCTACACTCATAAGGCTAACTTGGTGCCAAAATTTAGCATCATTGAAGGTCTGTAAGGTTGGTTCTTAGGCCGTTGAAGATGCCATCCCATTCTGCCTAGCTCCAGTAGTTTGAGATTTTGTCATTGGTTCAAGTCAAAGGTCCACCCTTTCATCTTGTTCTTATAAGATATAATACTAATCGTTACTTAAACCTTAAATCATCTCAAAACAGCCTTGTAACTAAATGCATGTCATAAAAGATTCCATCTTTGAGAGAATAAGCCACATGCAATGCATTGTTCCTAAGAAATCTATAAGGTATAATCTCAAACTTAGGATATTCAACTAAATATTGAATCTTAAGTACTTCTAGTCATTCAAGTCACAAACTCTTTAAATAAATCATGAGAGATCATTGTATACTTGCCTCTTCAAGCCAAAGTTTTTGCCTTTGCTTGGTTTTGGAGTGAGTTGAGTTGGAACCCTTCTCCTCCTACTCCCTTGAGCACACGGTTTTGGATGAAGAGGAAGGAAGAGGTTAGTCTCTCTTAAATAGTGAAAATAGAATCTTATTTGAGGCTAGAACATCTTACCAAAGTAGTCTTGGGATGGAGATTCAAGTTGTAGCAAGGTAGCTTCACCTAAGAGTGTTGAAGATTTTCTCCTCCTTGAGCATGAAGGCCACGGTTTAGGAGAGAAAGAACACCCAAGTGAGCTTCACTATTTGTATAAAGAATTTACTTAAGAACTTAGAAGAGACTTACCTAAATGATCTTTGAGCTTGGGGATGAAGATGGGGCTTGAAGTTGAATCTCCTATCCTCAAGGGTGAAGGGGCCGAAATTTAGAGTGTGGAGGGAAGGAAGCTTCTTAAGTGTTGGCTTGTTGGAGAGAAGTCTCAAGATGAGTTTGGAATGAGATGGTTCTTGTGATATTTAAAAATCAAGGGGGCATGGGGGAGGGGCATGACCGGTTGCATGGAGGGAGGAGAAAAGAGGAACCTAGGCTAGGTAGCTTGAAGCTTTTTCTTAAAAGATGGCTTCTTTTTCTTGTCTTTTTGCATGCTTGTTGTGCATGCCTCATTATTTTGCATGCATGCTTATTTTATTTTATTTATTTATTTTTATTTAGTTAATTAACCCAAGAATTATGTAGACAATTGTGGAGAATTCTAGAATTCTTGGGGCATGGCCGAAAATTGGGGTCTTTTGGGGGTTATTTGGTCCTTTCACATTTATCAATTCCTATATTTATTTTCATAAGGTTTATTCATTTTATTTCATTTTTGATTTTTTAATCTTGCTTTGTGAGGATTGTTATGTCTTGTATTCTTACAAGAACAAGTTTACTTCAAGGGTGATTATTGGCCTTTGGCCGAATTCTCAAGGTGTATCACACACCTCGTGACACCCGTTCGTATACTTATTTAGTGTTCGTCCTAAGTGAACTTAAAGAATTTAAATAAGGAAGCGATAAATGTGACTTAAGTAACACGCTCGTGAGGAATCATCGCTTTTATTTTGACACTTAATCATAGTCTCAAGTACATGATCGTTGGGGTACAACACCATCGGTCTGCGGATGGAATGCTGTACTCATCCGGAGTTCGGTACCCATGGCATTTTGGTAAGATTTCCAAAATCGCGAAGTAAAACGTGGATCTCTATCGCACACGATACTGACAGGTGTTCCATGTAGGATAACTATCTCATTCATGTACATACCCACCAGCTTTTCTATGGATGTCTGGATTGACATGGATAAGAAATGTGCCGATTTAGTGAGACGATCCACGATCACCCAGATCGCATCATTACCATTACGAGTCTTAGGAAGTCCAGTAACAAAATCCATCGTAATATGTTCCCATTTCCACTCCGGAATCTCTAATGGCTGTAATAGTCCTGCCGGCCTCTGATGTTCTGCTTTAACTTGTTGACAAGTATGACATCTCTCCACAAACTCCGCAATGTGACGCTTCATGCCGTTCCACCAATAATTTCTTTTAAGATCCTGATACATCTTTGTTGCTCCCGGATGTATAGATAATCGCGAGTTGTGAGCTTCCATCATGATCTCCTTTTTAATTCCATCAATGTTTGGCACACATAATCTCTCTTTGAACCAAAGACTGCCATCATTATGCAACTGAAAGTCCTTCGCCGGTTGTTCTTCCAACTGCTTGATGATGATCATTAACTCGGAATCATCCTTTTGTGCCTCTTTAATCCTATCAATTAAAGTGGGGGTTATCATCAATGTAGCCAGAATATTTGCAGTCGAGTCAACTACATCCAATCCAAACTCGGCTATCTCTCTCTCTAGAGGCGTCTGCCTAGCATGACTTGACTTCCTACTCAATGCATCTGCTACCTTATTCGCCTTCCCCGGATGATAATGAATAGCAAGATCATAATCTTTCATCAATTCCAACCATCTTCGCTGCCTCATGTTTAGTTCCTTCTGGGTGAAAAGATATTTCAAACTCTTGTGATCCGTATAGATTTCGCATTTCTCTCCATACAAATAATGTCTCCATATCTTGAGCGAAAATACAACTGCCGCCAATTCCAGATCATGGGTGGGGTAATTCTGTTCATATGGTTTCAACTGTCTTGATGCATATGAAATTACTCGTTCTCTCTGCATTAATACACAACCTAGTCCATTCTTCGAAGCGTCGCTATATACTACGAATCCTTCTCCTGAAATTGGTTGTGCTAATACCGGTGCCGATGTCAATTTCTTCTTAAGTTCGGTGAAGCTCTGTTCACAATCAGAAGTCCAGTCATATCGCGTCCTTTTCTGCGTCAATCGAGTTAATGGAACTGCAATCCGTGAGAATCCTTCAACAAACTTCCGATAATAACCTGCCAGTCCTAAGAAACTCCTGACTTCAGTCACATTTGTCGGCCTCGGCCATTCCGTAATAGCCTCAATCTTTTTGGGGTCTACTGAGATACCATCCTTAGACACAACATGACCCAAAAATGCAACACTATGGAGCCAAAATTCGCACTTGCTGAGTTTAGCATATAACTGCTTCCTTTTTAATACATTCAGGGTTATTCTTAGATGTTCTGCATGGGTCTCTTCATCCGGTGAGTATATTAGAATATCATCAATAAATACTACCACGAACTTATCCAACTGATCCCGAAATACTGTGTTCATCAAATCCATGAATGCTGCGGGCGCGTTGGTCAATCCAAATGGCATCACTAAGAACTCATAATGTCCATATCTTGTACGAAAAGCAGTCTTAGCGATATCTTCCGACTTGATCTTTAATTGATGGTAACCAGAGCGAAGGTCAATCTTGCTGAATACTTTAGCTCCCCTTAATTGATCGAACAAATCGTCGATTCGAGGCAGTGGATATCTATTTTTGATAGTGATCTTATTCAGCTCCCGATAATCGATGCAGAGTCGCATGCTGCCATCTTTCTTCTTAACGAACAACACTGGAGCTCCCCATGGTGATACACTTGGCCGTATAAACTTCTTATCTATCAATTCTTGCAATTGTGATTTCAATTCCTTTAATTCGGCTGGGGCCATTCTATACGGTGCCTTTGAGATTGGTTCAGCTCCTGGAATGACATTAATCTCAAATTCAATCTCCCTGTCCGGAGGTAAACCTGGTAGATCATCTGGAAATACATCTGTGAACTCCTTGACTACTGGAATACTGTCAATTGATGGGGTCTCGGAATCCTTGCAAAGAGCGTACACAAGGAATCCCTCGCTACCCTTCTTCAGTGATCGAAAAGCTTTTGCTGCTGTCAGATAAATATTATGTGGTATCTTTTTCATCTTGGAGTTCCCTTGATAAATCACTTCTTCTCGCATTGGATCCTTAATCATAACACGCTTACCACGACAATCAATGTAGGCATGGTGTTTGAATAACCAATCCATGCCTAGAATAAGGTCGAAATCCCCAATCTGTATAGGAATTAGGGTAACTTTGAACTTCTGTCCTCCCATTTCTATCTCGCAATTCTTATATATATGATGTGAAATGATTACTTGATCACCAGCTGCCTGAACGCGATAAGGCGTATCCAGTCTAGTCGGACAACTATCAAGGTTCTTAGCAAACCTTTTCGATACAAAGGAATGGCTTGCACCACTATCAAATAATACGTTGGCAGGTATGTTGTTTATTAATATGACACCTGAGGCAGTTCATAATTCAAATATGCAATTCCAAATCAAGCAGATAATATCATAAACTTTTCAAAATGAATAATACCTGTCACCACGTCTGGGGCTTCCAGGACCTCCTCATCTGTCATCACATGTACTCTGGCATTGGCCCTTTGGCCATCTCTCTGCTGAGGTGCGGCCCTCTGAGGTCCCTTCCTGGGTTCAGGACAATCTCTGATCATGTGTCCAGTCTTTCCACAATTAAAACATGCTCCAGTCTTCAATAAACAGTCTCCCCTATGTTGTCGTTGACAAGTGGCACACTTAGGTATCGCAGCTACCTGTGGGGGTGGTAGTGGCTTCGGTGGCTGAAAATTTGGTTGTGGTGCACGTCCACCGTCTCTTTTAGCAGTTTTAGTCCACTTACTGGATTGGCCATCTCCAAGCTCTTGGGGCCTTTTGCCTCGGCTGTCAGAATCACGCCTGATGATGTCCCTTTCTACTCGGTAACAAGCATCCAGCAATTCACCAAAATCCTTCGGGTTGGCATTCACAATCCAGGTGCGAATGCGTGGGTTCAGTCCTCTTTCAAACTTAATCATTTTCAGTTGTTCATCTCCCATAATTGCTGGAACATATCTTCCCAATGCGGTAAATCGGTTGGCATAGTCCGCCACTGTCATTCCTGACGTCTGCATTAAAGACTCAAACATCCTTATTTTCTTCAAGGTAACTGATGGTGGAATGTAGAATTTGCGGAACTCTCTCAAAAATCGTTCCCAAGTAACTGGAGCTGGCAAATGCTGCAAATTAGTGGTCCACCATTCATCGGCTTCACCAGTCAGAAAAGGCTTGATAACCTGAGCTTTTATCTCCTCTGGTATTTGAATCAGCTCAAAATTATTCTGTACTTCTTTTAGCCATTTCTCGGCTATGTCAGGGTCAGATCCACCTTCAAAGTTAGGAATACGGACCTTCTTCAATTCCCCGTAAAAGAAACGAGTACCCTGCTGTGGTAGAGGTGGTGGCGGTGGCGGTGGAGGTGTCGCATGATTCTGGTGGCCGTTGTTACCTACCGCCTGTCCTATCTGTACCAAAGCTTGCAGAACAGCCTGCTGAAAATCTCCCTGACCCTGTTGCTGTGGGGGTGGAGGCACCTGTTCAGTGTAAAATGGAACAGATCCTGTCTGCTGGGGTATCTGTGGTGGTGGAGGAGGGGGTAACTGTGCAGGTCTGTCAGCACGCGGTCTTCCTCTAGGTCGTGGAGACATCCTATTGAATACAGCATCATTAGTAATAATTTACAATTGAAATTAATTTGTTTTCCTGACTAATTCAGAATTGTAATAATTTTTTTTTCTTTTTTTTTATTTGTGAACTTAATAATCCGAGCAAAACCTTTAAATGTTATTTAACTATCCCTAACTATTCTAAGGATTCTAATCTAGGGATATCACTCTTGGTCCAAGATCACAACTTAAATTCTAGGATCATCACTTAACTTCTAAATGCTTGCTTTACTGTTCTCGCCGTGGATCTAGAGCCATTCTCTGATACCAACTGTAGCGCCCCGCCCGAAACCAGAGTTCCGGTTCAGTGCACCCGCCATACTCTACTCCATAGAGTACAAGGCGTCGATACCATACATGTGCATGTCAACATGAATTGTAATCGACATAGCGGAAGCATCTTTAAACAAACCCACAACATACATAATGTTATTACAAACCGTTCAAATCCACACAACCTCAAATACAGTTTCTCACAAGAACTTTATTACATCAACATAAAATAAAGCTCACACAACAGGTACATCTCTTCAGCCTATATCTTCACTTACGGATACTCTATCTGAGGTTCCTCCTCAATGAACACGGCATCAGGGTCCCTGTTCTCTGAAATGTTAAGAGGCAAGTATGAGCGATAACCACCGTCTTTTAATCGCTCAGCAAGTATTCTTTATAGATACTTCATGTGAATCATACATGGGTTGACAAATAGTGATAAAGTAACAACATATATATAATTACATTTTCATTTACAAATGGCAGCATTATTTAAGAATAAAACAGAACATAAGATTTTATTTCATACCTGAGAGGTCATGTCATTCTTCCTCAACATATCTTTAGTACACCTTTCATACTTGAATACTAATTCATCTTACACAAAAGTCATAACTTGCATTCATCACATCTATGTGCCTGACCTAATCGTCTTAAGGCATAATGTTCGTACAAATATTCTAATCCTCATCTAAGGGACATGATCATGACATGATGCATAAAACATGGCTTTTCATAAATTGACTTTCCGTAAACATGACTTTTCATAACTTGCATAACATGACATTTTCATAACATGAATACATAACATTTTCATCGTTGGCTATAGCACTTTTCATAAGAATAATAACGCACGACATACCGAATGATTCCCCATATAGTACATGTACAACATAATATCATGAACATAAGTACATGTACTAATGGTGACGCATTATGACTGAGATCCCGTGTCCCAGACCCGGTGTTACACTCAGCCATAACGTAAACATGGGCCCCTGACATCTACCACTCCGGTCCCGATGTCAGGACATCGCTACAACATAACATAACATGATCATGATCATAACATGGGTCATTGGAATCAATCGTCTCGTGTTCATTATTCTTATGCATATGAACTTTTTAAAACATGAAATGTGACAACATACTTTGCAAATCTTGTTTTCATGCAAGTGAGACTCCATCAAACACGGGTATCTTGTCATGCTACCACTAGTAACATCACTTACTTAATTTTCTTCTACATATCACAACTTAAACAAAAATATCATTTTTGCCTACCCTTCGGTCATCACACCAAAACAGCCTCTTTTTCTCCATTATCATCATACAATAATTTGGTATCATCTATTCCATACATGCTTATCATAATTCATACTTACATGCCTATATCATGAAATTTCTTATTAGTTTAACATTTCATCTTAGATTTCATAACCTATATCTTATCATAACCTACCTATATTATTATACATAACAAGTAACATATCATACTTATACATTAAATTTCATACTTTTCATAACATAATACATAAACTACATACTTAGCCTACTTTCATAACTTAACATATTCATCATATATACATATGTATTTGTGTAAAAATATAATAAAATCATTTGTCACCAAGCCTAAGGGCCGAATGTATATACATGATGTATATATATATATATAAATCATTTTATGCTATATTATATAATATCCAAAACTTATTCATTTTCATATCTTAGCATATTCATCATATATACATATATACTTATAAAATATGATGAAATCATCTTTGTTACTAAGGCCTAAGGGCCGAACATGTATGTACATACTATATACATATATAAGTCATTTTGTGATATATTATGTAATATCTAAAACTTATTCATTTTCATAGTTTAACATATTCATCATACATGCATATATATATTTATATAAAATATGGTAAAATCATTTTGTTATCAAGCCTAAAGGCCGAATATATACATATGGAATATATGTATATAAATCATTTTATGATATATTGTATAGTATCTAAAACTTATTCATTTTCATAGTTCAACATATTCATCATATATAAATATATATACTTGTACAAAATATAATGAAATCATTTTGTCATCAAGGCTCTTAATAGCCGAACATATATATATACTATATATACATTTATAAAATCTTTTACTATATAGTAGGTAATACACAAATACTTATTCATTCCCTTTCTTTAAAATATATATTACACATATGTATATATTCATATAGATCCGTATATGCACATACATAGATCTATACACCTATACATATGTATGTATATATATATATAAATATATATACATATATATATATATATAAACCGTATGTATATATATATACATCAAAACCGAATGTGTATATATATATATATACATTGATATTCAAAGCCAAATGAGTATATTAATATACCTTTATACATCTACACATATTTATATATGTAGATCTATACACTTATACATATATATATATATATATATCAACATACATACTTATAATATGGATATATGTATGCGTACTATATATATAGTGTATATATATGTATTTTGCGTGCGTGTATATGTAGTGTATGTATATATACATTTCTACATCTATACTTACTTGTATGTAGATCTATACACTTATACATACATATATATATCAACATACTTATTTATATATATGTATGCGTGCTATATATAGTGTAAATATATATATTTAATGTGCGTATATATATAGTGTATATATATCTATATATACTTAACACTCAATATAGATCTATACTTTCTTGAAAAGAGAATCTTATACATAATACATGATGATCCAACTTTGATATAAACATAAATACTTATGAATTGCAAAGCCATGAAGGATCTAGGAAGAGTACTTGCCTTGGTTCACTTTTCTTACACTTAGATGATGGTTCCTTCACTTTGTTTGGAAGAGAGTTCTTCTTCCTTGCTTCCTTGTATACATGGTTTTTAAGGTTTAAATAAAGGGTTAGTGAGCAACTTATGAAACTAACTATATATGGAAGAATCAAACTTAAACTTCATAAAGTTCTTACCTTGATTGTCTTTGATCCTAGATGCTACACCCTTCTTGAATCTTTCTTAGTTGATGGAGTGTTTGTAGTACTTAATTTGAGTGATGTTGGTGTGAAGAAAGGAGAAGAAAATCTTCTCCTTGTTGAAGCTATAACTTTCGGCCAAGAGGAGGAATAAGGGAGTGTTGGAGTGTTCTTGAGATTTTTCCTTGAAGGTAGTATGAAATTGGTTGGTTGAAGATGCAATTATGTGAGAGGTTAAAGAAGAAATAATACCCTACCTTTCTAAGAGAGGGTGGCCGGCCATGATGGTGGTGGAATGGGGTGGGAGACAACCTTTAGACAAGTATGGGTGTAATGAATGGGTATTATGACAAGATTCCTAAGCATGCTATTTCTTTATGTTAAATATTTAAAGTGTGAGACAAGTTGTCTTCACCTTCTTTTTCATTTTCCTTTTTCTTTTTCTTTCATGTATGTATTTTATTTTCTTTTTATTTAAGGTAGCATAATATTGTTGTGTCATGTATTTCTTTTTGATTTAATTTTACTAATAGTTTAAGTTGTTACTAACTAAGTTAATTTTGAGCTTTTATTATGTGGATTCAAACATTTATGATATATTTGCTAATGAATCGTACACCTATGAGATTAGGTTTACGGTATTAAAGGTTGATACTACATAACGAATTTTTCGGGCTGTAACAGGCTGAGTGACAACAAAAGTTTTCCTTTTCGTTGCTAAGTGATGGGGGAAGAAATGGAAAGGACAGAGGGAGAATTGATGGAGTATTGATAGGTGGAAGTAATATAAGGGCAACTGACAGTTTTTTTTTAACGAAAGGATAAGGTGGTTACACAATTAGTGGGGGGAGTGATTTGCTCCCCCATGATTCTGCCTTTTTTTTAAATATTTATTTATTTATTTTTTTTAAAACACACGTGCAAAGTTGAGCGTATTCAATATATATTTCTTTTCTTTTATTATTATTTTTTATTTCCGGGATGTAACATACCTCCCCTTTACAATAAGTTTCGTCCTCGAAACTTGCGTACTACGTGGTCTACATCTTAATGTAGTTCTAATTAAACCATTCACCTATTATACGTCACGAATATCATCGTATCAACCTTATCTTTAGGTTGTTAAGCCCTCGATTGCATGTATATCACTCAATTTGTATAAGTTAACTTATACACTTGTGATCTACAATTTCAAATTCTTAAACTCATCATTTACGATTCATCTCCTAGATACATAACCGAACTAAATGTCCGTTGAGTACTCCTATATGTCAATCATTACACTCGCTTAACACATCATCGAGTCCTCAAGTCGTCTCTTATAAACCTACGGACTAATTCTATGATCGTATCCTTATTCCTTTGGCATATCATCAGTAACCTAATATACGAGTATGTGTATGGACGTGTTTTTATTCAAATATGAAGGCAGTTTACATAACTATAATTCGAAATATAGCTTTAATTATTTAAAATAATATCCAATCTAATTAGTTCTTTTTTTTATAAACACAAGATCTAAAATATTATATGTTTGTCTTCGCAAAGCAGTTTCTCAAGTGACTTATTATAGGACAATATGGATAAAACTCTCTTGCCAAAATATATCGATGACATCATTTTAAAACAGTTTGAAACTCTTTAAGTGAGAGGTCTTTTAAAACGATTTGAATACGGTATCTTTCTCTTTTCTAAAAGGGGTATATATATTTTAAATGCTATTTTGGCTTCAGCAAGAAAAAAAATTATGTAAATTTATCGCAAGCAAGTAAATAGCTTCAAAACACCTAATGGATAAAATGCTTGCAATATCGATAGTTGACAAATCAAATTAATTTTGACAAAATGGTTATAACCAAAATTGAAACTTTGCAATATTATAGAAACATATGGTTCTTAGAAAACATCGACATCTTAAAAAATATATATATTTTCAGAGTTGTCCAAGAAGCTTCATTACGTTGATACACAAATTGGAAATAAGGAAATAAACATTTGACGTTAATAGATTATATAACGGAATTAGTTTCAATATTTAGAATCAAAATCTTTGAAGTACCTTTGAAATATATAATATATCTAGATGTATGTGCTTATATGGAAACAATTGGTCACTTGAAAAGTTATAGTCCAGTACTTCGTATAATTTTGTTTTCTCCTAAGTCATCCATACGGTCAAATGAAAATCCACATATGTATCATTTCTTATAAGTCTATTATCCTTTTACTTATAATAAAATCTTTAACTTAGATTGCCCGATCCAAGAAAGGTATACCAATGATTAATCGACTTAGGAATTCTAATTCATCATGCTTCAGTACGTCACACTGGCCCACTGTTCTTCTTTGCTTAGTTATTTCAACTGCTAATTTTAACTTAATTAATCTTACCAGAAAAACAAACACTACTTGTTCAGGCTTACTCTACTTCAATTCAAGCCTACCAGATTAAGGTCAAGTAATTCGATGTCCCTAAGAATCAATACTTAGCCTAACATTTGACGTAATTGATCATTCCACTATAACTCTATAATAATGCTCGCTTTATTTCTACCAATCTATGTTTCTAATGAGGCTAATATCATCGACCTATTTCGATTACTCTAAATTCAACATCTTATCCATAACTATGAACTCCTTTGTGCGATATTCTTCATTAAACTCTACTGATCATAACGCTAGTAAATTCTTTCTTAGTAATTCTCATTAGACTACGAATCATTTCTTAGGAACTACGATCACAACTTAGACTCAGCCATGCTCTGACTCTACAGTCCAAAGTAGAGACATGGGCCCGCTTCATTTCACCCTAATGGTGTCGGGTCCCTTGCCGCTGCTACGGTAGAACAGCCTAAGTAACCGCGTGGCCCATCTAAATTTATACAGAAACCGACGACTGGGATAGGACATCCTGGTTAACCATGTAATTCATAAAATTTAATTGTATATTATTCAATTAGGGTTACTATGATCATGGCTAAGGAGATGTGCAAAGGGTTATGATCAAAACTTAAATAAGGCGAGTAAGTAAAATCGTATGGTATTCTCTAGGCGTATGTGTCCTTTAACCGGTTGTCCCATAAGGTCTAGGGACATAACTTATTCCTAGGGTAGTTCTTAGTATCATCATTTCTTAAGTTTAAGATCATGTCTTATTTCTAAAATCATGCTTAGTATATAATCAGCGTTTATGATTAAAATTAATGAATCGTAGCTTATGTCTAAAGTCGTGACTTACGGATAGGATTATCACTTAACCTTTAAGGTTACGTCTTATTTCCAATAACATGCCTAATGTATAATTACTGCTTACAACTAAAAATTCAGTACTTATGTCTAAGATCGTGACTTAAGGGTAAAATCGTAACTTAATTTCTATTATCATAGCCTAAATCTATGTCTCCGCTGTGGATCTAGAGCCATGCTCTGATACCAACTGTAGCGCACCGCTCCCGAGCCCTAGCATCGAGAACAGTGCACCCGCTGTACCTCACTAAGGAGAATACAAGGCGTCGATACAAATCAACTATACGTCATCATAATAACGTAATTCGATGTCAGCGGAAGTCATTACTAAAACCTTCGATAAAATAATCATCATCATTAACACCATGTCTAAAAATTTCTAAATCAATACAATAGTCAAATGTATGTAAACACTAATCTCGAAAATACATAAACCTCGAATATCGAAATAACCGCCTCAACCAACCCTCGAAAGTCCCGTCTGAATATTCTTAGTCTTGAAATCTCCAGTCTTGATCTTCCACGATATCCTAATACATGTGTAAGCATACCCTAACTTCTCCTACCTGCAAAACTGGTGAGTGGTGGTGTGAGCCAAATCAACGGGCTCAGTAAGCAACCTACATATACCTGTTATAGAAATCATACATGCAGAAGCAAATACAAATAACCTTTATAGTTAAAATACATGTCCTTAGTCCATAATAATTTCACTCGATTATCTTTAACAGTTAAGACTTCCAAAATACATGCAAAATAAATAACTCATCAGCCCAATCTACCTTACCGTGATGCATGCTCTTCTCAAGTATAACATACACAACAAACAAATAACCACATAAACAAAGAAAAAGACAATGTATACCAACGAAGCAGATAAGCCGCAGAAAGTAAGTCACTCCACATAATAATGCGCAACTTCATGATGCATGTCCTATTATGCATGTCACACGCAACGAAGTCATGTCACACGGAATGCCAATATCTCCACCATGCAATGCATGAACCCGGGTCCTAACTGAGTGGCTGTAGGTCGTACACCCCACAGTCACCATACTGAGTGTGCGTGGCCGCGCCACCGCACACCATCCTGAGTGTCGTGGCCTCGCCACCGTACACCATCCTGAGCGCCCGTGACCCGTACGTCACGACCCGCCATCATGCAATGCACGTGCCATGAATGCAAACAACACAATCGTCTGAGGCCCCTGGCCCATCCTCACCATCCTCCGGCACTCAACTCTAGGTACAATTATTTTTGGAATTTATCTCTAATTTTTCTGATATTTATTTATATTTTCCTATAATTATTACTATTAATTAAGTAACATTTATATCAGGTTCTGGGTCGAGGCCTGCCACCGCAACTGGTCCGTTGGCCATTCGGCCCAGCTCGATGGTCTGTCTGGCCTGACTCTTTCTTTTTTTTCATCTCATTTTCATTTTCATTCTCACTTATGTTCTTCTCATCTTTCTTTAATCTGGTGCATCCACACTCATACATACACACAGCTCACATACATCACATATGCACAAAATTCACATATAGAGGAAAACCAATTACATATACGCAACAAGTAACACATTGATGCATGATAAACATAACAAGCACAAATATATCGCTTACATCTGATCATGACAACATAACAATCATAGATAGACCACTTACATCTGATGCATGACAACATAACGAGCACAGATAGACCACTTACATTTGATGCATGACAACATAACAAGCATAGATAGACCACTTACATCTGATGTATGACAACATAACGAGCATAGATAGACCACTTACCTCTGATGCATGGCAACATAACAAGCATAAGTAGACCACTTACCTCGAATAGGTCACCTAGCTGTCTTATCCTATGCTCGAACGTGAAAAAGGTCACCATAAAAGTCTCTGCTTCTACATGTCCGACTTATCTTCTGGAATCTTCAAAATTTAAACATGTACGTTAATTATTTATTTATTAACTTAAATCTTCAACTTCACTTTTACACCACAAATTCCTTCTATTGTTTTCGTTTACTCAGAGACATTGATGAATCACAGATGTTGAAAGATAAACAGTTGGGATATTGCATTGTTTTTTTTAAAAAAAAACTCATTTTATTGTATATGATGGACGTGGCACCAAATTGAGCCACAAAGGAAATACCACATCGGTAGGAGGTCACCATGACTTTGACAACTGAGACAACTGAGAGTGGTTTTGAAATATGCAAGCATCTCACACAAATTTACAATATACACATGTACCTATTCCGTACCCACATTTATGTTTAAACAATACCCAAAATATTTTCGGCTACCAAAAATAATCCTATGACGCAGCAAAACATTTGTATGTATGCAATTACATTTAATTCAAAACATCCGTATGTATGCTTAAATTAACCATCCCAGACACCATCATACATACAATACATAAGCATATCTTTGCCTTTCTATTTCACATCCATCTTTACACAGTGATACAACAACAACAATAAGAAATAAATAAATACATAAATAAAATACGACGTTTTTGCTCGGATCCTCTATAGCTATATGAATGCAGAGATAATATTTGGTAGTAAAGGGTATAGAGTTGACTGAGAAAACTGTTGTTGAATAATCGAATATTGCAGGTCTAACATTAAGAACACACGCCAAAGAAGATCAAATGCCATGATGGAGAATTTCTGGCATAAGATTAGTATACTGCTTTCAACATGGAGCAATTTAACCATTTTGACACGCACATGTCATAATGTTATAAAAATAACTATCAAATATTTCATTTATTATGGTATAAATAATCGATACATACAATTCAACATATACATATATACAAACGGACATACATATATAAAGATTCATTTATGCAATTCAAGAATACTAATCCAAGTTAGTACCGAAAATATAAACATGTAGTTTGCCAAAATCATAGTAAATACACCAAAGTTACTTACATTGATTCGTTTACTTATACAGTAAACAAAGTTGGGATAGGTTGAAGGCACAAAAATTTCTTCTTCACCTCTTGTTACTCTCGGGTGGCTGAGTGACAACAAAAGTTTTCCTTTTCGTTGCTAAGTGATGGGGGAAGAAATGGAAAGGACAGAGGGAGAATTGATGGAGTATTGATAGGTGGAAGTAATATAAGGGCAACTGACAGTTTTTTTTTAACGAAAGGATAAGGTGGTTACACAATTAGTGGGGGGAGTGATTTGCTCCCCCATGATTCTGCCTTTTTTTTAAATATTTATTTATTTATTTTTTTTTTAAAACACACGTGCAAAGTTGAGCGTTTTCAATATATATTTCTTTTATTTTATTATTATTTTTATTTTCGGGATGTAACAAAAGATGCCTGTAAAGATGAAGAAGAAAAAAAATCATGCATTTCATATAATGTGCGTTCGTAAGGGTTATTTATTCAACCCTTTGAAAATGTCCCTTTTGGTACCCAAATTTGGGTGACCTTTCTAGGTCTTCCAAAAGGTGAGAAAGGTGATGAGAACGCAACATAATATATGTTAAGGACAAATGTGTTTGGCCTTTGGCCAAGAATCCCATCATGCATGTAGTATGGTTTCTGTTTTTGATAAGCATTTCGGTTTGCATGCACGGGACGTGATCTAGATGCATTTTTATGATATGAGTGTCGCAGATGCATCACTTGTTTCTTCTCATATCTATATGGCACATAATTATATTTTGCATGATGTGAAGAAGAAGCACGTTGAGATGTCATAAGAAAAGGCATATGCGTCTTCTTAGATGCCACATATGTCTTTGATGCATCTATTTTCTTAGATGGGATGAATTTGGTTGGTTTATTTTGTGGCTTACTTTTCTCAACGTATCCTAGCCAGTTTTTGTCACTATCATGCTTTTGAGAAGAAATGATGTGATCTAGCATGTTTGTTCTCGTGTCAAATTGTTTCACCTTTTTCTCTACATCCGCATTCCTTGATTTCAAGTTTGAAATCTCGGATTTCAATTCAGTGTTCTCGGATGTCAATGATGAAATCTCAGATTTTAATGAATTTATAATGCATGACGACTCTTCTTTTGAATCATTTAATTGAGACACAAGATCTTTGTTAGAAGATTCTAACAATTTCTTGTCCTCAATTAGTCGCTTCTTTTCTTTTGCAAGAGTCTTTGAGAACTTATGCAATTCTAAATATTGACTAAATAAATCATCATAAGAACATTCAGAATCGGAATCAGAGTCGGAAGATACCTCATTTGATGTTTTAGATGTAAAGCATACTTGTGCCTTGTGTTCTTCTGTATCATCAGTCTCAGAGTCGGATGTGTCACTCCAACTGGAGGCTTTGAAGGCTCTTCTCCTTTGTTTAGGTTCTGAGACGAGTCTATTCTTGTTCTGATCCTTGTCAGGGTATTTGTTTGTTTGTTTTTCTTTATTAGGGCATTCATATGATAGATGTCTAAGTTTGACGCATTCATAGCACTTTATTTCCTTATTTTTATTTTTATGATCCTTAGATGAGGTAGACTTATGTTTAATCGATTTTCTCAATATTTTTCTTAATCTTTTAGCCATCGTGATTAAGTCCTCATCATCGGAATCTATGTCACTATCATCTACGACGTATTCATTTGATTTAAATGCTATAGCCCTATCATTATTAGAAATGCACTCAGAATGTCTTAAAGCAAGTTTGTTTTCATATACCTTAAGTGATCCAATTAGTTCTTCCATCTTAATCGATTTAGTCTCTTTGCTTTCTTCTATGGCCGTTACTTTAGAGTCCCACTCAGATGGAAGGCTTCGCAAGACTTTCTGTACTTTTTCCTGCATGGTAAAAGCTTTACCAAGAGACTCAAGAGAATTGTAGATGTTAGTCAAACGAAGATCCATATCAACAATAGATTCATTAGGCAATAGTTTAAACGACTCAAGTGTGGACATAAGCATGTTTATCTTTGACTCTTTTACTTGACTCGTGCCTTCGTGTTTCATTTCGAGTATCCTCCACATTTCTTGTACACTAGAGCAGTTTGAGACATAACTAGACTCGCTCTTATTTAATCCATTTAAGAGCAATTGCATAGCCCTAGCATTCATGCTAAGTTTCTTTTTATCATCACTTGTATATTCTTGTCTAGATTTAACAACTTCTAGTGTGACTCCGTCTACGGTGGATAACTTAGATGGAACAAACGAACCATCTTCTATAATCGACCAAAGATCAATATCTATTGCCATAAAGAAAAGTTTCATTCTTACCTTCCATTGAACGAAAGACTCACCGTCAAAGAGAGGAGGCCTTATGGTTGACATTCCTTCTTGCATGGTGTTATAGCAAGTGGATGCCATCTCACGTAGATCGTTGGATCCTTTTGTTGTGAGTGTTCCTGCGCTCTGATACCAATTGTAGGATCTGCAAGGCACCACTAGAAGGGGGGGTTGAATAGTGGGTGCGGAAAATGTGGTTTTTAAAATTGTTTAAAACCAAAAACCCAACTTCTGAAAACAGTTTCTGTTTTCAGGACCAGTTTTAAAATGTTTTGAAAACTAGGTTTCAGGTCTTCAAAAATTCTGACATTTTGAGAGAACTTAGCCTCGGATGTTATGAGTGTCTCCTAAAAATTTCCGATTTAAATTCAACCTTTAACCCCTTCAAAAATCGTTGTTGGTCAGATCGCGCGAATCCGCCAGAAACGGTAGACTGTTTTGAAAAATTTATTCCTATTTGTTCTTAACTCCAATTGATCTGAAATTTTAACCACTAACCCCTTATATGTTTTATTTGAATAGGTTGAAACAGTTTTGAAAAATCCTTTTGGGAAGTTAGTCAAATACACTCAAAGTCTAAACCTTTGCAAGCCTGAAAATCAGACTGCACTAGTCTCAGAACTTTGGATGTTTGAGTGACTTATACTTATCCAAAAGGGTTGAAACTTGTGCCAACTTAACCCTAAAACGTGTGGATATGTTATGGAAATTTTTGTGATTTTTTAAAATCTTTTACTATTTTTACGAACGTAAACAAATAGAGTAGACAGTGCAGAAACAGAATATAAGTGCTGAAAGTAAATGACACCGAGAATTTTATACTGGTTCGGTTATAAACAACCTACTCCAGTCTTCAAGGAACATCTTCCTTGGTTCACACTAGTCACACACATGCAATACACCTTACCACAGGGTTGATGGAGTTACACACCAACTCCAACCCTTTACAAACCTTGTACGACGAATACAATTCGCACGAACACCACCACCTTGCAAGATTGAAGATTGATCACACCTTGATCAATCTTTTACAAAGATAAAGAGTATGTGGTGGTCTATTACAAGCCTATTCAAGAATGAGAATATAAGTACAATAGGCTTTCAAGAAGAAGAAAGAAAGATGTAGAAGAAGAAGGGAATGGAAGACTCTTTTTGCACTTTTGAACTTGTGAGACTTGTCTTGTTTTTGTTTGGCTTTCTTCTTCTCTTTTTAACAATGTGGCCGCCCCCCTTGGCTCTTCTTCCCTTCTTGAAAATTATCTTCTAAGTCCTTTGAAGAATGTGTTGCATCATTGTGACATGTTCTTGCTTACTTGGCATGTTCTCATTGGATGATCATTAAGCTCTTGCTTACTTGGCACTCATTGATTGGTTGAATGTTTAGGAAAATCTGATAATAACACTTAAAACATGTGCCAAAATCATCACAAAATAATTACCATAATTCATAAGATTATCACCCAAATCGAGCAAGATAATTGTCTCACAAAAATCATGAAAAATTCGGCCATACCATGCTGAAAATTCAGCATGTGCATCATTTCCATTTCATTCAAAATAATGCCAAGTTTACTTTTATTTATTTCTTGAAAATGAATCACCATTTAGTAGACAACATTTTCATCATTTTTTGAATAAAAATTAGTCACTAATAAGGCCTTAAAAATGCCTAGATGCATTGCACACATGCTGAAATTTTTAGCATGTGTGATATCCAAGAATATCACTTTCTTTATTCCATAAAATATTTAAAACACTTCCAAATTGTCTTCTAATTAATTCACTTAATTCAAGAAGTGAAATATACCTCATAAATAGGTAAAAATCGCCCACCCTTAAACACAAAATTGTGACAAAATTTGAATTGTTACCTTTTGTAGCTTCTCTCTTTAAGTCACCAACTTTGTGTGATTGATTCTTGACCAATCAATATGCCAACAAGGCTCCACATATGCTCCATCTCAGCTGTAGGTGGTGTGTATACATGTATATGCATGTGCTGAATTTTATTTTTGCTAACTTTGTAAAATAGTGCACATTTAATAATACACACATGTTATATTCCAATCAGCCCTTAATTTAATTTTCTAGAACACTTTAAGATGTATGACATATGTAAAAAAGTGTCTAGATACGTGTCATATGATGTGCCAAAAATGTTTCATGTTTTGTGTACGTAGAAAACCGAATTTTCGATGTTTATCGATTACCCGATTTTTCTCTAATTAAATTCCAACTTTTTTCACATGTTATATATATTATGTTACACATAATATATATATAATATAAACTTTAATTTTCAGCACTTGGCTGGTCTAAAGTGGCGCCATTAACATGTGACAAAATTAAAATTGGAATCTCCACAATTTGGCCTTAATGTGGGGCGATTTGTGTGTGCCAACATGGAAAGAATTTTTGACTGAAAATATTACCATAGGCACGAAATTTATGATAATTTTTGAGGTGTATGGGCTGGCCATCTATTTATGGCAAGTACGTGACACGTTGGTGAAGTTTTGGTATTCGCCCGATACGACAATTTTCGGTTTAGAACCTTTTAACGTGTCGTATTTAATTTGTCATCACCATGACTTATATCATATGATATAAGACCTGAATATACTCATAAATATGAGTTAAGTATAGTGGTGTGACCTTAACGTACGTACGTAAAATATATAACGTGTCGGTAGTACGTTGGAATACATATGTATGTGCCTTTTTAAAAAATCTGAAAATATATATATTTATATATGTATGTAGGCGTGTATATGAGTGATAAATGAGGAGGATGAGACTTTTCTTTCTTAGCCTTGTTGCCTTTGTGCCTTTTCCAAATGTAGCTTCCTTTAATGAACTACTTAGTTTAATTAACTAAGTACTTCACTTATTGAACTAGTTTAGTTCATTAATGGTGGCACCTGAAAATAGTATAAACACAACAAATGTTTGACATTTGATGTAAGCTTTGTAGCTTCATGGCTCGTTAG
This sequence comes from Eustoma russellianum, assembly GCA_036186865.1. NCBI lineage: Eukaryota > Viridiplantae > Streptophyta > Magnoliopsida > Gentianales > Gentianaceae > Eustoma > Eustoma russellianum. The sequence goes on from AP025040.1 coordinate 32,748,812, forward strand.
TGCGGCAACATAATATATGAACTATATAAGGCAAGTAATAAGCAATATATCATGCACATTTATCTTATGCTCGTTTTTGTGCACATTTAAATCGTGTATTTTGAAAATCACTCAAACTCCTTTTTCTCTACAGAGGGCAGAATATACTCCAAATACAAAAGCACCCTTAACAAAAAGAAAATTTTATATCAAATGGTGGACATCATTCAATATTCCAGATTCCATTTATCCTCACAAAGTAATGGAACAAATAAAAATATGGAATGCACAAAAGCAAATTGCAGACAGCAGAAAAACAATAACAACACCGGTGAAGCCCGGACATGAACAATTTTTACTACACAAATCAAGGATGCAATCTCAGCTTGCTATGGCGAAAGACCCTGAAGAAATGCAGAATATTTTGATGAAATTAACTCCTTTATTACAAGAAGCAAAACCGTCATCATCTTCAGGATCGATGAATGCAGTGGATGAGGATGTTGATTTGATAGAATAAGTTGGTCATTTGTAATATTTGTAATATTTTTCATATTTGTAATACTTGAATTGATGTAATATTTCAATGATGTAATACTTGTTATATCTCTGATATAACATGAATTTTCAAACAAAAAAAATTATTAAAAAAATTATTAAAATATTCAGGCGGAAATAACCAGGCAACTTATAATGGAGGGACCCTTATTTTGGCCATATTCCCCTCAAAATTCCTATAAAAGGAGGGGGTATGCACACTTGAAAACACACAAGTTTTCATACCATCTTTCTTACACTTTGTCTCTCCATTCCCACTCTCCATTTCCATCCAATATCTTTCCATCCTTTCTCCAATATTATCCCACACCAAGAGCACTTTATTTGTTCTTGAATATCTTCAATAACCTTTGAAGCCAATATCTCTGAAGATCTCCAATCTTCAACAATAGTTGTATCTCCATACTTTTGAAGAAATATATATATGGTATGAATTGAATTCTTTTATTTTTGAGTTCTTTAATATTATGCTTTTAATATTATTTATTGCTTTTATGTATTATATATCTATATAATTGGGTCGGTATATACCGCCTAATTATAATATTATTAGTATTATTATAATATACATATTATATATGGCTGGAATTAGTTCCGCCTAACCTTATTCCCTCTCCCTTTTTATTTACTATTCTTTATTTATCTTCTTGGGGAGTTTAAACACCCCCATTTAAATTCTGTTAATTTATTTTACACCCCCATTTATCATCTGTGGGAGAATACATCTTCGTAAATACTTGTAGTGATGGTCTCACTACATCATTCAAATATTCTGCGCAGGACCCAAAATGATCCCACCATGCTGCGAACCAATATGGAATATTCTTCGTCGTTATTCTCCTGGTATCAAAAAATATCAACCAGGTGTGTGAACCCCTGGAGTTTTGAAAATATAGGGAATTATACCAAGCTTGTTGGTAATCCCAATAATTAAAAGAGACATTTGAAAATAAATTTGAATTATATCCTGCAAGAAAATCAATTTCGTCGGATAAAGATCCAAATTGTTTTTGCCATTGCTCCGGTGTCATTATAGACACTATTTTAAAGTTGGAGAAGGCATACTCTATATCATCTTTATTAAGATGATGTTTTATTTCAACAGAATTTGTCATTATCAACAGATGTTGATAATATTATGTGGTTTTCGCAATGTTCCATGATTTATAGAAAAATTCTTTTCCAAAATAATTTTGTAAGGAAATTAATGGATTATTATCATAATATGATTTTTATATAGTAGTAATATATTGATAAAAAGACTTTTCCGCAAACTGGTTGTTTGCACTGCCTTTTTATATGTGGGCATTTTACTGGTAATCTCTGTGGATTGTGGTTTAAAAACTTTATTGGTTTTTTGGGTAATTGAGGTGGATGGCTGAGGTTTTGATATTGCTGACGAAGTCTCTGCTATTTCTGTAGGTTTTGGTATTTTGAATTTTTCAAGCAATGCTTGAAATTCAGAACTATTGGATAGGCTTTCAATAATGGACATTGGTGTTTTATTTGGAGATATTTGTGATATTGGAACTGCGGCTATTGGGATTTTTTGAAGAAGTTCTTCCTCTTCTTCAACTTTATCCGCCCACGTTTTCCGTGGGATATTATTGTCATTATTTGCTGGTAGCTTTCCTTTGTCGTTTGACTTTCTCGGCATTATGTCTGTTTTGGAGGAATTCTCTGGTCAGAAAGTCGGGAACAAAATTTGTATCTCCTTTTATATATTCAATATCAAAATCATAAATACTTAATAAAGCTTGTCATCTAGCAAATATTTGTTTTGAAGCTAAATTTTTTAACATCCTTTTGTAAAATTTCTTTTGCAGATTTGCAATCAATACGTAAAAGAAATTTTTTATTCAACAAATCACTTTGAAATTTATTAATACATAATACAATACTCAAAATTTCTTTTTTAATAGTAGAATATGATTTTTGGGTATCATTCCAATGACCAGAAGTATATTGAACAATAGACTCTTTTCCATTTTGTAATTGTTTTAATATTCCACCATATCCAATATCTGATGCATATGTTTCAACTATTTTAAATAGATCTGGATCTGCTATATATAAGCAGGATATATCAGATACTAGACTTTTTATTTTCCTAACTACTGAAGTATGTTCTTCAGTCCATATTGGTGTATTTTTCTTTAATCTATTATGTAATGGTTTTGCAATCATTATTATATTTGGAATAAAATCAACAACATAATTTAAAGATCCAAGAAATCTTTGTAATTGATTTTTATCCAATATTTTATCTGGAAATTTGGATGCAAATTGTAGAGATCTTTCTATTGGTAATATTGTTCCTTGGGTTAGATGATGACCTAAGAATCTTATTTTAGTCTGAAATAAAGACATTTTAGATTTGGATAATACCAAACCATTTTTCTTTGCTATATAAAAGAAAGTTTTTAAGTGTTTAAAATGTTCTTCTATTGATTTGGAAAATATTAATACATCATCTATATATACAAAGCAAAAATTAGAATAATCCATAAATATATTATTCATAATTCTCTGATATTCAGAAGGTGAATTTTTTAATCCAAAAGGCATTACTTTCCATTCATATTGACCATATGGAACTGTGAATGCTGTTTTGTATCTATCCTTTTCAGATATTTGTATTTGCCAAAATCCTGATTTCATATCAAATTTTGAATATATCGATACAGAATGTAATCTTGTTAATAAATCTTTTTTATTAGGTAATGGATATCTTATCCATTTTAACGCTTTATTTAATGGTTTATAATTTATTACTAATCTAGGTGTTCCTCTTTCTATTTCTGCATTTTTATTGACATAAAAAGCAGCACAACTCCAAGGAGACCTTGATTTTTGTATTAATCCTTTTGATTCTAGATCTTGTGTTTCGTTTTTGCATTGTTTTTCTAATTCAGCATTCATCTGAATTGGTCTTGATTTTGTAAGTATTTCTGGTTTCTCTGAATTCTGGAGTATTTTGAAGATCAACTATATGTTGTTTCCTCGACCAGAAAGCATTTGGAAGATCTGAACAAAGTTTATTTTCAAATGATAATTTAAGATTTTGTATTTTAGTAATTATCTTTGGATCTTTTAAAGATTGTTCTATCTTATTGATATTTACTGTATCTTTTAATGATTGTAATTGGAAAGTTTTACTTTTGATTATTGCATTTATTTGTTCTTTATGAATAGAACAGGCTTTTATTAAATCTAAATTTTTTGTTTTAGGTTTTTCTAAAAATTCAAAATGTAATTTTTTTATTTCTTATTTTAAAAGAAATAGAATTAATTTCTACCTTATATGGTGTAATTAGATTTATAAAAGGTGTTCCTAGTATAACTGCATGATGAATATCATCTACAACTAAGGACATTGTTTTTATTGATGTATTGGATTTTACAATGTAAGCTTCAGTTTTACTTTTGACTTGTAATTTGGTATTATTTGCCGTAGAGAGTCTAGTAGTTGTAGATTCTCTATATGATTTTGGGACTAAATTAGTTTTAATACAATTTAAATATGTTCATGTATCAAATAGAGCAATTGTATGTAAATGATATTGTTCTGAGAATTTTATTGTTATTCTTATTAAATATTTTCTTGATGTTATTTCTCTTAAAACAAATAAAAAATCTTCTGGCACATTAGAAATATTTTCTATGATATTGGTATCTATATTTGTATCTATATTTACTGGTTCTGTTTCTGAAGATTGATCAGACTCTTCTGCAGTCTGTAATTTTGTAAGTATTAATTTCATAACCTCTGAATCTTGTTTTTGTTTATTTTTTAATTCTTTTAATTCTATTTTTATTTCTTTTATTTCTTTTTGTAGATCTGGGATTTTTGTACTTTTATTTTTTGTATTCTTGTTTTTATTTAATATACTAGTTAAATCATAATAACTTGTTGAAACATTTGGTAATATAACTGGTTTATTTGTTTCCTTTTGTTTTGAATTTATATCTATTATTCTATCTAAATATTCTTTTTGTAATTGAGGGTTTTCTATATGTTTTAACATCTCTAATATTGTTTCTTGTTCTTTTGTCAGAACATAAATATGTTTTTCTTCGTCAGAGGATTCTGAAGAAGATGTGTATAATTCATCAACTTGAAGATCTTCAGCAGACTCGAAAGATGTTTCTTTTGTCTTCGAAGAAGATTCAACAAGTAGATTTGATATTTTCTCTAGCATAGATTCTTCTAAATTTAATTCTTGTAATTTTGTTTTTAATCTACAATAATTTGCAGTATGACCTTTCTTATGACATTTATAACATTCAATATTTTTGTAATCTTTTTGTATTTTTGTTTTTCTTATAATTTGTTTTTCTGTAAGGTTTTTTAGTATATTTATTGTTGTAATTATTCTTATAAAATTCATTAGAGGATTTTTGGAATCTTTTATGATATTTATTATTTTTATTATATCTGTTGTTATATTTGTTGTTATAAGGTTTTCGAATATTTCTATTATAGGGTTTTCTAGAACATTCTCCTTAACATTCTGTATTATAAGGTTTATATGGATCATTATGAAATTGTTTACGGAAAGTACCTAATTCAGACTTAGTCTGTCTTAATTCTTTCTTTAAACCAGTTTGTAATCTTATATCTTGGCATAATCTTAATCCTTCTTTTTGTATAAAACTTATTAATTCTCCATATGTATAGTTTGAATAAGATATTATTTGTTGTCCTGAATTTTCTCTAATTTTATTTCTAACTTTTTCTCCTAATAAATTTGGTAATCCTGCAAGGAAATTTTCCTTCCAGAATGGCTGATTAGAGTCCTCTCTAATCATGACTCTGGTTAGAAAAGTATTTTTATACCATTGAAAAACACTAATTTTTCTACATCTCAAATTTGCTAATAATTCAGCATTTTGATCTTTAATATGTGATGGGTCGCCTATAAAATGTAATGATATACATAATATAAGTGTGGCAACTGAATCAGATATTGTTCCTTCATCGATAATTATAGGATTATTTTATTCATCAACTTTTATTGCATTTAATATTTCTTGTCTCTGTATGGGAGTTAAATAATGATCCCACCAACCTTTAAGTTGTCCAGAGAAACCAGAAATAAGGTATTCAGCAATTGCTTTATCATCAGGTGTCAACTGAGTTCTATAAGCATTTGCTGCCATTGTCATTTGTTGTAATACATTTATTATTTGATATTCTGACATACCATCAATATTCCAAGAATATATTGATTGTGCATTAAAACGATATTGAGAAATATGTTTTATTTTTAAATCTGTAGACATTTGTACTGGTACTATAGATTTATCCCATTCAATTTTTTCTACTTTATTACTGTTGTATCCCAACGATCATGTACGTGAAAACTATGAATAGGAGACGGAATGAAAGCAACAATTTCTTTTAGCGCGTGTTACTTAAGTCAACTTAACCCTCTTTACTTAATTATTATTGAGGTGATACCAAGCCAATTTAAATAAGGAAACTTCAAGAAAGTAATACATGGAATATATAGTTATATGAACCATACATACCACTATATATGTATGTGCGTGTATATGATATATGTGTATGAAATGTATAAATACCTACATGCGTATACATAGGAGGATATATATATATATATATATATATATATATATATATATATAGTACACATCATCTTCGTGCTACAACATTGTCAGTGCTCGTTAATGGTCAGCCATCACCTTCTTTTCGTCCACACAGAGGTGTAAAACAAGGTGATCCTTTATACCCGCTGCTATTTATTATTTCATCTGAAGGTTTTAGTAGAGGGCTAAAATCGTTAGTAACATCGGGTATGTTGCAACCTTTCCGCCTTGGGAGGGTTCCTTTTACTGCCACTCACTTAGCCTACGCAAATGATCTCTTGGTATTTTTACGCGGAACTCAACATAATCTCAGCAGGTTTCACTCTTTCTTAACACAGTATGAAAATGCCTCTGGTCAAAAAATAAATTTTCAGAAAAGCAGCTTTATCTCCTCGGCTGCAATTACCCCGCACCAACGTCAGGCCTATGAAACTATCTCGGGAATGCGACGCACGCACTTTCCGTTCCGCTATCTTGGATCTTATTTGCATAAAGGTATCAACCGAGCGAGATATTGTGTTTCATTATTACAACACATAGATGATCGGATCCAAGGTTGGCATTCGAAATTATTGTCATCTGCTGGCCGACTTGTTTTGTTACGTTCAGTTGTATCTTCTCTGCCATTACATATTCTTGCAACAGGGGGTCTGCCCAAATCGGTCATTAACATTATACGTCGTAAGATGGCCATGTTTTATTGGGGTCGTCGGCATCATTGGGTATCATGGACATCTATTACAACGCCCCAAGAGGAGGGTGGATTGGGTCTAAGAAACCTCTGTGTGTTACAGAAAGCGTATCATTGTCGTATTTGGTGGTCATATCGACGCCAGACTACACTTTGGAGTAAATACATGTATGCCAAATATGGTAAATGCGGGGATTATCTACCTAGGCTTTCTGATTCTCCAGTGTGGAAACTCATTTGCAGGATACACCCTACCTGTATTGCACACACTACTGGGGAGGCAGAACATCTTACATGGACTCCCCTACCTGTATTGCACACACTACTGGGGAGGCAGAACATCTTACATGGACTCCGATGCAAATAGGAGAGTTTTCTCTCCGTAGTGCATATGATATATGTCGACATCCCGGTTCAACACTTCTTTCTGAAAAATTTATTTGGTCTAAACATCATTCGCCTACCACTCAGATATTTCTGTGGCGCGTATTTCATTCGGCGTTGCCTTTGGAGGACTACACTCGTAAGTTCTACTCATCATGCCCTACTCAATGTCCTTTTTGTAAGCAGGACTCAGCTACGGTTGAGCATATATTCTTACACTGTTTGGGAATACGATCGATATGGACATATTTTGCTAGTGAGTTACACTGCCCACTCCCAACATCCTTGACACTCCGGCAATATTTGCTATCTTGGTGGTATCGTTCGACATCCACATCTTTACTTGGTGTGTTATGCATTGTTACTGTGGCGCCCCACACCCCGGCCCCGCCGAAGTCGGTGCACCCGCCGTACTTCACTAAGGAGAGTACTAGGCGTCGTCCTTACGCGTCGTGATCCATGATACTAATGCATGGATCCTTGTGCTTTCGCGCAATAATCATGCGAAACCGTGGCAGAATTTAAAACTTCGAATTAAAGCGTCATCACAAGCAGTTAAAGTTTACAACCCACATAAATCGTAGCAGAAAACGACAAAAGCAAATTGTTTTCCCATCACAATTACAAAACGTCATCATCCCTTAGAGCTTTTACGCTCGGTCTACTAATCCTGGCCATCCTCCAACGCACTCACGGGTAAGGAACCCTAGGCTCGTCATCAATCCATTCAACTTTGTCTCCTGCCACCTCTGGAGAGAAAAATAGGGCGAGTGACGATGTCACCAGCAAGTATACTATAATAGTCATGAGTTAAATGGAAAGTATGAGCAAGAACCAAACCCCAAATAATATTTGGTTTAGAAGCATACCTGTCCTCCAATCAACATTCGATAAGGATCATCGCTTAATGTGATACGGTCATAACTTAAGGAATTACTAGTCAGAGCAGAATATAACATAAAGAGGCTGTGACATGCATCGACGTATAACACAATAATCATCATCACTTAGGTTCTACAAGATCATGACAACTTAGTTGAAGTATCACGAGCTGCTACACAATGATTCCATACGTGTCATGCATGCATATGCACATGTGATGCATCATGGTAAAAATGAGAAAATGACTTTTCATGCTTTTCTTTCAAATCATCATCATAAAACAATAGAGTGTTCAGGTCTATCTTCCCGGATCTGAGGCGGTAACTTCTCCCCTTCGAATCTATTACTCCCGGATTCGGAACGGTAACGTCATCATACTCGCAGGGTCTATTCTATTCCGGGCCCGCACGGTCATCATACTCGCAGGGTCTATTCTATTTCGGGCCCGCACAGTCATCATTCATACTCGTAGGGTCTATTCTATTCTGGGCCCGCACAGTCATCATACATACTCGCAGAGTCTATTCTATTCCGGGCCCGCACGGTCATCATTCATACTGGCCAGTTCATACTCACACACGGTACCGATGTGGAAGCGTTCTTTTAAAAACACAAAAATCATCTTTTTGAAAACGCTTTTCATTTTTTTTTCTTTCACATAAAATCCATGCCATAAATCATTCATGTGACGATGAATGCAATATATGACATGTAACGTGCAAATGACGGCATAGTGCATAACAAAAACGAATGGACACATTCCGTTGACATGCTGGAATTTTCCAGCTTCGTAACGTCTACTTCTTCTTAGGAGCTTTCTACCAAAATGCACGTTTTGGACCCATTTAACCACATGTACTCCTTCGTGACCGTCATAAGTGAACGCTATGCATGTGTTGCGAACTTACGATATCAATATGGGACTCATTTACTCCTTTTCATAAAGCAATGAAATCTGAATTCTGAAACGAGACAAATCCTTTAATCTTTTTCTGGAAATTCCAACTCCCTAACTTAATAAACTTATTGGGCTAGCATCCTGCCAATTTTTAGCCCAAAGCTAATTTTCTAAGGCCTTTTTCCAGATCATGCAATGTGTGACATAAATTCTGCCTATCCAGCATAATTCAATTTGATCCGTTTTACTAGGAAATTAATTAAAAATAAACCACAATTTATTTTGATAAAATTCCAACTGCCATCTCTCCTTTATTCATGAGGCTAATACCATGCCGAAAATTAATGGATTTGCATACTCCTAAGGTCCATTGTTAGGCTACTAAACACATTACTTGGATTCTGTCCAGTACAACTTTTCCAGTAAGACCAATCTTAGTAGAAAATTCATTAAAAAGAAACCGTGGCTCTTTTTAAGGTGATTCCAACTCTCACACCTAACAAACACATAAAACTATTAGCATACCAAAAATCAGTGGAATTGAAGGTTCCTAAGGTCCCTTTTCTGGCTTCACAAAACAGCTAAAATTTCGGTCCAGCTCCAGAATTTTTTCAGTGATCATATCTTCCTCCTAAATGTCCTTGGCTCACATTTTTGTCACTATTACTTAGAAACAATTTGAGATGGACACACACACCCTTTACGTCAGCCTCATTATTTGGAGCATGCAAGAAAATGACAAACTCAAGAGTATTTTAAGCCTAACACACAACAAGATTAAACCTTGTCCCCATTTCCTTGCTATAATGACATTTTCCATTTAAAACTCACCCAACCTCCCTTACCCTTCCACCGTGGGCATTTGGTCATGAAAGGAGGAATCTTTAACACATTCAAACCAAGATTGACACTTAAACATGCATAAGATCATCAAAGAACTCATCTTTGGGGCAAAGTGCCTCTCCTACACCTTTACATACTTAGGGCCGAAAGTTTTGGACTTAAAACTCACCATTTCACAACTAAGATCAAATCTTAGACATTTCTAGCCATTCATGCACACACTTTCAAATCTAAACCATAAAAAGTATAGTGTACTTGCCTTGTTTGCTTACTCTTCTTGGAAGGGTGAAAAGTTGAAGTCTTTCTCTCCTCTACACATGCATTCCCATGGTGGTGGGGGAGAAAGAAGGGAAAATAGTTAGTCTATGCTTTTAACTCAACATTCTTCCAAAAGAAAGCTAGAGGGCTTACCAAAAGGAGTGTGAGTAGTGTCCAAGCTTCTCTAAGCTAGAGTTCTTGAAAGCTTGAAATCCTTGAGCCTAGAGACCATTAAGGTCACGGTTTTGGAGCAAAGAGAGGCACACCATGAGTTTCATCTTCATGAAGGTAGAAATGTCTTCTTAGGAGGCTAAGAATACTTAACTAATGTCACTTAGCTTTGGAGGAATCCAACTCTTCTTGGTGGTCCTCTTGGCCGTGGGTTGGAAGAGGAAAAAGGAAGGAAAGAAGTTCCTTTTTGTTCTTGAGACACCTTGGGGTGTTAGGAATCTAGGAAATGTTCAAGTGTACTTTGGGAAAAACTCTTCCTTCCTTGGCTAAGCTAGCCGTTGGGTAATAAGGGGTGGGGTTAGGGTTTGCCTTAGTTCCTCAAGTTGGGTGGCTTAACCATGGTCATCTTTGGCTAACCAAGATTACTTTACCACTAACTATGGTTACTTTAGACCAACCATAGTTTCTTTTGACTAACCATAGTTTCTTTTTGGTTTGGTTGGGTTAACTCTCATTAAGTCTAGCCACCTTTCTTCATTAGCCTCCCTCCCCCTCCCTTCTTAATGTAACCGGCGGTTGGGGGTCTTTAATGACCCCAACTAGCCTTGAAATTTTATTTTATTTTTGTATAGAAAAATGATACACATTTATGCCATTAGTTAACATTTAAATAAGGATTTTAGTGATAGTCCTTCTTGGCTATGGCCGAAATTCACAAGGCCATGGAGCAAATGGAATACTTTCTTGTAATGCACATAGTACTCTTCATAATATACTTATATTGATCATTGTAATTTCATGCGCAAGCGTAAATTGTCACATGTTTACTAACTCAACCTTAGGTACAAGACGGATTCTATAATTGGGTTACAACAGTTACCCCGGCAATCATCATTTATAATGTGTGGCGCTCTTATGCATCTCTGATATATGGTGAACAATCTACTTTCTCGGTATTATCCTTAAACTTCATCATACAGTATGACATTAAAATTTGGTGTAAATCCCTAGCTGGTTCTAAATTGTTGACTGGTGCGCGTCAACCATTTCCTTGGATCCCACCACTTCAGCTTACACGTCCAATTCTGATCCGATGGAGGTTGCCACCATCTGGTCGTGTCAAGTTAAATACAGATGCTGCGGTTGGAAGGTACTATGGTGCAGGTGGTGCTATATTACGTGATCATGCGGGAGCATGTGTTGGTGCAGTTTCCTTTCGCTTACCACCTAGTTTGCCAATTCACGCAGAGATACAGGCTGCCATTTTTGGTTTATTGTACTTTCTGCCACTATATCGCTCGATTATATTAGAGTCAGATTGTGCGCTGCTTATCACGCGATTGTCACACCCGCAAATGGTTCATGGAAATTATTGCCTTCAATTTCTGCACACGTTAGTGCATCGACATCATCTGGACTACCATCACATTTATCGGGAAGCGAACATGGCGGCACATTATCTTGCACAGCATGCTATGTTACATCCATGTACTCAAGTATACAGCTCTCTTACACTTCCGCCACTAGTGCGCAGTTCGGTCTCGTTGGATCTTTCTTCAGTACATTTGCGGGTTCTATGATATGTATAAGTCTTCCATATGGATTGGCCTGAGCTATTTTTCCCTGCCTGCGCCTCTCTAGGTTCAGGCAGGTTGGGTATGATTTTTTCCCTGCTGATTTCAATTCTTCACATATGCTGGTTAGTTGTAGATGACATTGTTATTTTCTGTCTTTATGTGTGGTTTGGACATTTTCATATCATGGTCGAGTGGACTTAGGCTGCCATGCTGCTAGGACGTTGGATCCATACGGATTCATTGTCATTTGACTCTCTCTATATAGCACCATTCAAGTTGCTGGGATTTCAAACAAATCATCCTCCGGTCTTCCAAAGGGATTGGCACTCTCTCACTATCTCTGCCTGTCCCCTAGTCGGGGCAGGCAGACTGGGTATGAGATACTCTCGCACTATTATAAGCCATCTAGCGTGTTTCGTTTGTCATCGTCACTTCGCATTTTCAATATTTTTTGCATGGATTGACATTTTACTTTTCTTTGCTGGCCGTGGTGACGATGCCTATCATTATATGGCGATGAGAGACTCCAACATCCAGCCGCAAATTCACCTACTATTGCATGCCTTCCAAATGGATTGGCATACATTCACTGCTTCTGTCGGTCCCTTGATAGGTGCCGACAGATCCGGTATGATCATCATTTCGTTAACTCTCACCTTTTTTGCAAGTCGGCTGTATCGTGCTTTCTCAATTATACTTTCCTATTGTGCATGGACGGGTTCCTGTTTCTCTTTGGCCTCCAATATCATCAACGGTGAGGTTCTCTATGATGTATCACAGCTTCTGCATGTTCCTTTCGCTGACGGGGTTACTTTTTGTGGCGGAATTGGCCTACACCATCACGCTTGGGATTTTCGGCGGCTTCTCCATCTTTCGTTTCATCTGTGTCATTGTGGGTTCCAGTATTTATCTTCTTACACTGTAATGTCTCTCCACACTCCAATCATATAAATATGTACGCTTTTTCCTTCACCAAGGTTTTATCCACAAGGGTGGTTTTAATTGGCAAGGTTTTAATGCGGCATATCGTATATGGTTTGGATGTGGATAACACTCATTTTCTTTGCGCGTTATACTGTTTTTTGCTGTAATAAGGATTTCCTCCACCATAAGTGAGGCCCAATCTTTAATAAAATATCTTTTTAAAAAAAATATAGTACACATAGGCGTGTATATGTATGTATACATACATATGCTAATCTTGGAATACAATAGAATAAAGAAAACATTGTGGTACATGAATTTAAAATTACAAGAAAAATCAAATTGCCCAAGAGGCCTCAAAAAAAAATTCGGCCAAGACATGTAAAGGATTCTAGAATTCTCTAGCCAATTTTATTAGTTAAAATAATTACTTAAAGCCTACTACACCATTAAGACAAGAAGTTAGCATGCAAAAAATAAATAAAACAACTCATTAAAGGAGGAGAAAGTATGGTTGAGGTCATTAAAGACCCCAACCAAACCGCCCCCTTTAGGTCTAGACATGGAGGATTTTTAAATCCTACCATGGTTACTTTTTCCTTAAACCAAGGTTAAGACAACCATGATTTGATAAAGTAACTTGGGTTAGCACCAAAATAACCATAGTTGGAATAAAGTAACCAAGGTTATACTAACCTAACCTTGATTAGTACTCATGAAAGCCCTAGACCTCACAATTATCCCTCCAAAACCGTCCCCCCTTCCCAAGTCCCTAACATGTTTTGATTTAAACCCTTCTAGAAACATCTACCTTCTTGTCATCTTGAGACTCCTCTCAAGATACATTCAAGCAAGAGCATAACACTTAGACAACCCTCATCTCCCTCAGCAACAATTCGGCCCCTTCATCTTGAAGGATAGGAGTTCAACTTCACTTTCAAGACTCAAGAAGACATCTAGGTAAGTCTTGTTCCAAGCTTCCTTAAGTGAATTCTTATTTTGGTAAAGAATGAAGCTAACATGAATCCTCCCATACACATCAAAACTGTGACATCCATGGTTCAAATAGGTGAAGCCATCAACTTTCTTAGGTGGAGACATATTGTGGTACTTGAATCTCCACTCAAGCTCATTTTGGTAAGATGCTCGAGCCTCAAACATATCCTATTTTCACTATTGAATGAAGACTAACCCTCTTCTTTCCTCTCCATCAAAACCGTGTGACCAAGGGAGTAGAAAGAGGTGGATTTCGACTCAACTCACTTCATAACCAAGCAAAGACAAGAGCTTTAGCTTGAAGAGGCAAGTATACAATGATCTCTCATGATTTATTTAAAGAGTTAGTGACTTGAATGCATAGAGGTCCTTAAGATTTGATCTTTAGTTGAATATCTTAAGTTTGAGACTATATCTTAGTGATTCCCTACGAACAATGCCTTGTATGTGATTTATTCCTTCAAAGATGGAGTCTTTTCCTATATGCATTATGGAATGAGGCTGATCTAGAGTGAAATAAGGTTCACCTAAGTAGGTCTAGACAAGATTAACTTGTGAATGTAACACGAAAGGTCCTAAGAAAAGTATACATGTGAAAGATAGGAGCTTTATGAGGTTGATTGTAGGATTAGACTAAGATGACTCTTGAATGAGAATACATGCTTGAAAATATGTTGTAAAATGTGGTTAAGGCACCACACAAGTTTTGGCCTAAAGGATTGAATTGAAGGTGAACATGGACTTTTAACTTGTATAGATGACAAGCTAGCAAACTACTGGAATAGGGCAGAATGGAATGACATTTTAAACGGTTTAAGAACTGACCTTACGGACCTTCAATGAAGCTAATTTTTGGTGCAAAGTTAGCCTTATGAGTGTAGTACAAGTAAGAGTTAGAATTTCGTTAAAATAAGCTAAGGATTATGTTTGAGAAATTATACGGTAAAACTGCTCCAGTAGAAAATTCTGGAGCTGAGCAGAATTGATCACTGATTTCAACGAATTAAAAGAAGACCTTGGGGACCTTCAATAAATCTGGTTTTTGGCACAGAGCTAGTACCATGAGTATAGCAGAGATGGGCGTTGTAATTTCGGTAAAATAAGTTATGGTTATTTTTTAATAAAATAATTGGTGAGACTGCCAGGCTATAAATTCTGGAACATGACAGAATGGTGCAACGTTTTGAATGGCTTGAAAAGAGACCTTGTAGATGACCAATAAAGCTGATTTTTGGCATGGTAATAATACTATGAGTGAAGTGAACACGCCAACTGGAATTTTGGTAAAACAAGTTCTGGACTATTGTATATGAATTAATTAGTCAAACTGCTCAACTAAAATCACTAGAACCAACCTGAAGTTTAGTAAAGATTTTCTGGACTCAGAAAGGGGACTTAGAGATATGAAAATAGGCTACATTTCGGTAGGATACTAGTTCCACATGTTTATGATTTATGCGATGCGAGTTGAAATTTCTGAAAAACGAATCACGGATTTGCCGCAATTGAATTTTTGGTAAAATAGGTCAGTTCAGCTTCAGCACCTAACCCATTTCGGAAATTAATTAAATGAGCCCCTTTATGGTTATTGAAATAATCTGAAATTTTTACGACATGTATCTAAGATTCCACCAAACGTATTTGTGACAAAAGATTATGGAAATGGACCTATTTGGTTAGCCTAACCGCTCCATGAATATAAAGTAAAAGTCTAGAAATATTCGGTTCCGAAACCATGCATGTTGACACGTTATAAGGAATGCATACGATTACTCATGTCATGACTTGCATTGCATATCACTACATGTATCACGCATGATCATGAAACTGGTTTTATGGATTTTACTTATGCAAGCAAGTTTTATAAGCAACCATGTTTTCGTTATGCATGAAAAGTTTTTGTATGGTCCCATGTTTTTAAAGAAAGCTTCATGACTCCTTTGCCGGCCAAGCATGCGACTACCTGACTCCAGACCCGGGGTTAATAGGTCTGATGACATGATTTCTGTTCTGGACCCGTTCAGATCCGGGGTTAATTGATCTGATATCTATTCTGAACCCGCTCAGATCCGGGGTTAATTGATCTGATATCTGTTTTGGACCCGTTCAGATCCGGGGTTAATTGATCTGATATCTGTTCTGGACCCGTCCCAGACCTGGGGTTAATTGGTCTGATGATATGTTCTGGACCCGCTCAGATCCGGGGTTAACTGATCTGACACTCTGTTTTTACGACATGCTATATTATGGGACCAAAATGATGTTTTGACATGACATGACATCATGCATTGCATCTTGCATAACTCACGATCATGAGGACATTTTGCATGTTACAGTTAGTGGTTATAAGTTATTATTTGTATAGCATTACCTAAAAACATGCTTAAGCCGAACGTCAAGCAAGCTCAGGATTTTAAGATCAGGTATGAATTATGATTCTTTGAGGTTTTTGGGGTAATACATTCATGTTACGATTCTTTATGTATTTCATGGTAGTTT
>AP025040.1:32769842-32812303 GCA_036186865.1 Eustoma russellianum
TTATGGTATCAAGGACGGTTATGTGTCCCCGAAAACAAAGAAATTAAGGACGAAGTCTTGATGGAAGCTCATAATTCTCGATTATCTATACATCCTGGAGCTAATAAGATGTATCAAGATCTCAAGCAAAAGTTTTGGTGGCCCGGTATGAAGAAACAAATAGCAGAGTTTGTTAAGCGATGCTTGATCTGCCAAAGAGTGAAAGCCGAACACCAAAGACCCGCTGGATTATTACAACCCTTAGAAGTGCCAGAATGGAAATGGGATCACATCACCATGGACTTTGTGACCGATCTACCCAAGACTAAGCATGGGAATGATGCTATATGGGTCATTGTGGATCATTTGATTAAGTCTGCTCACTTTTTGGCTATGACGATTAAAGCATCTATGGAGAAGTTAGCATCTATGTATATTGATCAGATTGTTTGTTTACATGGAGTGCCCATCAGCATTGTATGCGACCGCGACCCCCGATTTACTTCAAGATTTTGGACAGCCTTTCGAAAGGCAATGGGCACAGAGATAAGAATGAGTTCCGCATTTCATCCTCAAACAGATGGACAATCAGAGAGAACAATCCAAACCCTTGAGGATATGCTACACGCTTGCTTTCTTGACTTCGAAGGAATCTGGGATAAAAGTCTTAAGCTCGTTGAGTTTTCTTACAATAATAGCTTCCACAGATCCATCGGAATGGCACCTTATGAGGCATTGTATGGACGAAAATGTCGGTCCCCACTCTATTGGGACGAGATTGGAGATAAAATCTACGCAGGACCCGACATTGTTGAGCAAACACGAGAGAAGGTAAAGTTAGTCCAGCAAAGACTAAGAGCAGCACAAGATAGAATGAAGATATGGGCAGACGAAAGAAGGAGACCTTTGGAGTTTCAAGAAGGAGAGAAAGTTTTTCTAAAAGTTTCACCGACCAAAGGAGTTAAGAGATTTGGCATCAAAGGAAAACTAAGCCCAAGATTCGTTGGACCTTATGAAGTGCTTGAAAGAATAGGTGAGGTTGCGTACCGTTTGGCGTTGCCACCATCTCTTTCTCAGCTGCACGATGTATTCCATGTTTCTCAACTCCGTCGATATGTATATGACCCAAGCCACATCCTTGAAGATCAACAGTTGAAGGTTGAAAAAGATGTAACCTATGAGGAGGAACCCTTAAGGATAGTTGATCGGAAAGAGAAAGCTTTAAGGAAGAGATCCATATCCATGGTGAAGGTACAATGGAAGCATCATTCAGAAGAAGAAGCAACATGGGAAACGGAAGAAGATATGAGGAGTAGATACCCCGACTAGATCCGAAGTTTCGAGGACGAAACGTATGATAAGGGGGGAGGATGTTGTACCCCAACGATCATGTACGTGAAAACTATGAATAGGAGACGGAATGAAAGCAACAATTTCTTTTAGCGCGTGTTACTTAAGTCAACTTAACCCTCTTTACTTAATTATTATTGAGGTGATACCAAGCCAATTTAAATAAGGAAACTTCAAGAAAGTAATACATGGAATATAGAGTTATATGAACCATACATACCACTATATATGTATGTGCGTGTATGTGATATATGTGTATGAAATGTATAAATACCTACATGCGTATACATAGGAGGATATATATATATATATATATATATATATATATATATATATATATATATATAGTACACATAGGCGTGTATATGAATGTATACATACATATGCTAATCTTGGAATACAATAGAATAAAGAAAACATTATGGTACATGAATTTAAAATTACAAGAAAAATCAAATTGCCCAAGAGGCCTCAAAAAAAATTCGGCCAAGACATGTAAAGGATTCTAGAATTCTCTAGCCAATTTTATTAGTTAAAATAATTACTTAAAGCCTACTACACCATTAAGACAAGAAGTTATCATTCAAAGAATAAATAAAACAACTCATTAAAGGAGGAGAAAGTATGGTTGAGGTCATTAAAGACCCCAACCAAACCGCCCCCTTTATGTCTAGACATGGAGGGTTTTTAAATCCTACCATGGTTACTTTTTCCTTAAACCAAGGTTAAGACAACCATGATTTGATAAAGTAACTTGGGTTAGCACCAAAGTAACCATAGTTGGAATAAAGTAACCAAGGTTATACTAACCTAACCTTGATTAGCACTCATGAAAGCCCTAGACCTCACAATTATCCCTCCAAAACCGTCCCCCCTTCCCAAGTCCCTAACATGTTTTGATTTAAACCCTTCTAGAAACATCTACCTTCTTGTCATCTTGAGACTCCTCTCAAGATACATTCAAGCAAGAGCATAACACATAGACAACCCTCATCTCCCTCACCAACAATTCGGCCCCTTCATCTTGAAGGATAGGAGTTCAACTTCACTTTCAAGACTCAAGAAGACATCTAGGTAAGTCTTGTCCAAGCTTCCTTAAGTGAATTCTTATTTTGGTAAAGAATGAAGCTAACATGAATCCTCCCATACACATCAAAACCGTGACATCCATGGTTCAAATAGGTGAAAGCCATCAACTTTCTTAGGTGGAGACATATTGTGGTACTTGAATTTCCACTCAAGCTCATTTTGGTAAGATGCTCTAGCCTCAAACATATCCTATTTTCACTATTGAATGAAGACTAACCCTCTTCTTTCCTCTCCATCAAAACCGTGTGACCAAGGGAGTAGAAAGAGGTGGATTTCGACTCAACTCACTCCATAACCAAGCAAAGACAAGAGCTTTAGCTTGAAGAGGCAAGTATACAATGATCTCTCATGATTTATTTAAAGAGTTAGTAACTTGAATGCTTAGAGGTCCTTAAGATTTGATCTTTAGTTGAATATCTTAAGTTTGAGACTATATCTTAGTGATTCCCTACGAACAATGCCTTGCATGTGATTTATTCCTTCAAAGATGGAGTCTTTTCCTATATGCATTATGGAATGAGGCTGATCTAGAGTGAAATAAGGTTCACCTAAGTAGGTCTAGACAAGATTAACTTGTGAATGTAACACGAAAGGTCCTAAGAAAAGTATACATGTGAAAGATAGGAGCTTTATGAGGTTGATTGTAGGATTAGACTAAGATGACTCTTGAATGAGAATATATGCTTGAAAATATGTTGTAAAATGTGGTTAAGGCACCACACAAGTTTCGGCCTAAAGGATTGAATTGAAGGTGAACATGGACTTTTGACTTGTATAGATGACAAGCTAGCAAACTACTGGAATAGGGCAGAATTGAATGACATTTTAAAAGGTTTAAGAACTGATCTTACGGACCTTCAATGAAGCTAATTTTTGGTACAAAGTTAGCCTTATGAGTGTAGTACAAGTAAACGTTGGAATTTCGTTAAAATAAGCTAAGGATTATTTTTGAGAAATTATACGGTAAAACTGCTCCAGTAGAAAAGTCTGGAGCTGGGCAGAATTGATCACTGATTTCAACGAATTAAAATAAGACCTTGGGGACCTTCAATAAATCTGGTTTTTGGCACAGAGCTAGTACCATGAGTATGACAGAGATGGGCGTTGTAATTTTGGTAAAATAAGTTATGATTAATTTTTAATAAAATAATTGGTGAGACTGCTCAGGCTATAAATTCTGGAACATGACAGAATGGTGCAACGTTTTGAATGGCTTGAAAAGAGACCTTGTAGATGACCAATAAAGCTAATTTTGGGCATGGTAATAATACTATGAGTGAAGTGAACACGCCAACTTGAATTTTGGTAAAACAAGTTCTGGAATATTTTATATGAATTAATTAGTCAAACTGCTCAACTGAAATCACTAGAACCAACCTGAAGTTTAGTAAAGATTTTCTGGACTCAAAAAGGGGACTTAGAGATATGAAAATAGGCTACATTTCGGTAGGATACTAGTTCCACATGTTTATGATTTATGCGATGCGAGTTAGAATTTCTGAAAAACGAAACACGGATTTGCCGCAATTGAATTTTTGGTAAAATAGGTCAGTTCAGCTTCAGCACCTAACCCATTTCGGAAATTAATTAAATGAGCCCCTTTATGGTTATTGAAATAATATGAAATTTTTACGACATGTATCTAAGATTCCACCAAACGTATTTGTGACAAAAGATTATGGAAATGGACCTATTTGGTTAGCCTAACTGCTCCATGAATATGAAGTAAAAGTCTGGAAATATTCGGTTCCGAAACCATGCATGTTGACATGTTATAAGGAATGCATACGATTACTCATGTCATGAATTGCATTGCATATCACTACATGTATCACGCATGATCATGAAACTGGTTTTATGGATTTTACTTATGCAAGCAAGTTTTATAAGCAACCATGTTTTCGTTATGCATGAAAAGTTTTTGTATGGTCCCATGTTTTTAAAGAAAGATTCATGACTCCTTTGCCGGCCAAGAATGCGACTAACCCGACTCCAGACCCGAGGTTAATTGGTCTGATGACATGATTTCTGTTCTGGACCCGTTCAGATCCGGGGTTAATTGATCTTATATCTGTTCTGGACTCGCTCAGATCCGGGGTTAATTGATCTGATATCTGTTCTGGACCCGTTCAGATCCGGGGTTAATTGATCTGATATCTGTTCTGGACCCGTCCCAGACCCGGGGTTAATTGGTCTGATGATATGTTCTGGACCCGCTCAGATCCGTGGTTAATTGATCTGACACTCTATTTTTACGACATGCTATATTATGGGACCAAAATGATGTTTTGACATGACATGATATCATGCATTGCATCTTGCATAATTCACGATCATGAGGACATTTTGCATGTTACAGTTAGTGGTTATAAGTTATTATTTGTATAGCATTACCTAAAAACATGCTTAAGCCGAACGTCAAGCAAGCTCATGATTTAAGATCAGGCATGAATTATGATTCTTTGAGGTTTTTGGGGTAATACATTCATGTTACGATTCTTTACGTATTTCATGGTAGTTTATTGTATTCTTGCTAGGTGATTTTTATCACTCACATTTTATTTTTCCCCAGAGCCAGATAATGCCAAGATAGAATGGATCGAGGACGAGCCGAGAGTACCTTATCCGTAGGCGAGGAGTATGAAGGGAGCTAAGCTTAAGGACTTTTGTGCTGCCAAGACGTTTTGTATTATGACTATGTTTGAACTCTCAGGATTACGGTTACGTTATTTTGTAGGACTACTGTTTTGGGAACTTAGTAAATTAGTGATGCATGTTTAATTTGAAAAGTTTTAATTCTGCCAAAATTTTGCTACCATGTTGAATGTTAGCATGGGAGTCCAAGACTTATGTTATGGATGTTCGCATGTTATGCATGACGCCTTGTACTCTCCTTAGTGAAGTACGGCAGATGCACCGTATCCGGACGAGGCCCGGGTGCGGGGCGCTACAATTACTTTTAGAATTGCTATTCTGGAATTGTTCAAATGCTTTGCTTATTTCATTATCTGAGCTATCAGAATTATCAGAATTATTTGAAGATTCATTTTCTTCTAAATTATTAATTTTAGAAGAAGTAACTTCTTTTTCTTTATTTCTAGTTCTGCTAGCTATAGAAGTATTAACATTTGAATCTGCTACTACTTTATCCGCCCACGTTTTCCGTAGGATATTATTATCATTATTTGCTGGTAGGTTTCCTTTGTCCTTTGACTTCCTCGGCATTATGTCTGTTTTGGAGGAATTCTCTGGTCAGAAAGTCGGAAACAAAATTTGTATCTCCTTTTATATATTCAATATCAAAATCATAAATACTTAATAAAGCTTGTCATCTAGCAAATATTTGTTTTGAAGCTAAATTTTTAACATCCATTTGTAAAATTTCTTTTGCAGATTTGCAATCAATACGTAAAAGAAATTTTTTATTCAACAAATCACTTTGAAATTTATTAATACATAATACAATACTCAAAATTTCTTTTTTAATAGTAGAATATAATTTTTGGGTATCATTCCAATGACCAGAAGTATATTGAACAATAGACTCTTTTCTATTTTGTAATTGTTTTAATATTACACCATATCCAATATCTGACGCTTCTGTTTCAACTATTTTAAATAGATCTGGATTTGCTATATATAAGCAGGGTATATCAGATACTAGACTTTTTATTTTCCTAACTACTGAAGTATGTTCTTCAGTCCATATTGGTGGATTTTTCTTTAATCTATTATGTAATGGTTTTGCAATTATTATTATATTAGGAATAAAATCAACAACATAATTTAAAGATCCAAGAAATCTTTGTAATTGATTTTTATCCAATATTTTATCTGGAAATTTGGATGCAAATTCTAGAGATCTTTCTATTGGTAATATTGTTCCTTGGGTTAGATGATGACCTAAGAATCTTATTTTAGTCTGAAATAAAGACATTTTAGATTTGGATAATACCAAACCATTTTTCTTTGCAATATAAAAGAAATTTTTTAAGTGTTTAAAATGTTCTTCTATTGATTTGGAAAATATTAATACATCATCTATATATACAATGCAAAAATTAGAATAATCAATAAATATATTATTCATAATTCTCTGATATTCAGAAGGTGCATTTTTTAATCCAAAAGGCATTATTTTCCATTCATATTGACCAAATGGAACTGTCAATGCTGTTTTGTATCTATCCTTTTCAGATATTTGTATTTGCCAAAATTCTGATTTCATATCAAATTTTGAATATATTGATACAGAATGTAATCTTGTTAATAAATCTTTTTTATTAGGTAATGGATATCTTATCCATTTTAACGTTTTATTTAATGGTTTATAATTTATTACTAATCTAGGTGTTCCTCTTTCTATTTCTGCATTTTTATTGACATTAAAAGCAGCACAACTCCAAGGAGGCCTTGATTTTTGTATTAATCCTTTTGATTCTAGATCTTGTATTTCTTTTTTGCAATGTTTTTCTAATTCAGCATTCATCTGAATTGGTCTTGCTTTTGTAGGTATTTCTGGTTTCTCTGAATTCTAGAGTATATGGAAGATCAACTATATGTTGTTTCCTCGACCAGAAAGCATTTGGAAGATCTGAACAAAGTTCATTTTCAAATGATAATTTAAGATTTTGTATTTTAGTAATTATCTTTGGATCTTTTAAAGATTGTTCTATCTTATTGATATTTACTGTATCTTTTAATGATTGTAATTGGAAAGTTTTACTTTTGATTATTGCATTTATTTGTTCTTTATGAATAGAACAGGCTTTTATTAAATCTAAATTTTTTGTTTTAGGTTTTTCTAAAAATTCAAAATGTAATTTTTTATTTCTTATTTTAAAAGAAATAGAATTAATTCCTACCTTATATGGTGTAATTAGATTCATAAAAGGTGTTCCTAGTATAACTGCATGATGAATATCATCTACAACTAAGAACATTGTTTTTATTTATGTATTGGATTTTATAATGTAAGCTTTAGTTTTACTATTGACTTGTAATTTGGTATTATTTGCCGTAGAGAGTCTAGTAGTTGTAGATTGTTGAGAAATATGTTTGGATAATTTTCAAAGTCATGATTTTAAGTGATGAATACTTAAAAATGTCACATATGGTGTTATAAATGAAAGAGTTGAATAAGTGAAGAAAAATGACACGATGTCTAGGGTTGTTAGAAATATTTTTCTAAAATGTGATAAAATAGTTGTTTTTATTTTTACATGATTTATATATGTTTATCATGTTGTGATTATGTGATTTTTATGATGATAATATCTTGTGACTAATATGCCCTCGAAGTTTCTACAACTTACTAAAAAGGGCAAAAGTGGTATTTTGAGTTTTGTAGGTACTCGACATGGTGAATATGATTCAAGAAGATATTATCATCTTATTTATTATCAAGAAGGTGTTATTATATTTAATTATGACCATCGGGGTCATTTCTGGAGTTTTCTCACACCAGGGGTATTTTGGTCATTTTACCCCCAAGGGTATTTTTGGTATTTTCACTCAAGGAATCTCTTGAGCATATTATTATCTTTATTCTGGAGCTGTGTTATTATTATTTTGAAGATTATATGGTGATCTTATATCTTATTCTCTCAACCGATGATATTATTGACTATAGCTGAATATGTGACGATTTGAGATGTCACATTCTATTTTTTCTTGAAGACCCTCTTATATATGTTATAAGAGGATATTAATCATCATCTTTTAGAGATTACAAGGTGTCCTTGGTGCAAGATTCATCACAATATGTAAAGGAGAAGAAAGTATGAATTTTGGTGTTATATGTTGACATAATCTTGTCAACACTTATTCATTATTTTTTATTCACAAAATTTGAGTTGGTATACATACATACAACATCAAAAACGTCCATAAACAGGTGGAGAAGGTGGTGTACTCATTTTATGACTTTTGGACAAGTGGAAAATTCAAAAACAAGCTAGTTGGCAAAAGTTGCCAACTTGAAACTTCAAATTTGAATGTAATGGAGACAAGGTTGTTGGAGATGATTATGGAGGTGCTTTATTTCAAAATTCTCAGCCATCACATGGTCTAAAAGTTGGAGAGAATATGCCATCCATTCACACTATAAATAGGAGGCAAGGTGAAGAAGAGAAGACACACACTTGAAAGCAAAAATTGAAGATTGTTGTCTTGCTATTCTCTTCTCATATTTTCGTTCATAATTTGTGTAGCTAAGGTGTTCCATTTCTAGTTGTTGTCTAGCTACACTATACACACCTTCTTGTGTCTTATTTGTAAGATTGATTAGCCAAATCTATAAGGCTACATCAATAGGTGATAGAGGTGTTGCAACCAAGAGTTGCATAAAGGTGTTCATCCAAGTCTTAAATAGGGTTGGTGTTTAACCCAAGGATCAAGCTTGGTTCTTGCTGTAATTTGGTTCATACCATAGTGAAATCCAAGGAAAGGTGTTCCTTGGGACTGGAGTAGGTCACATTGACCGAACCAGGATAAATTCTCGGTGTTCTTCTCTTGTTTCTTTATTTCTGTTTTCTGCCCGTTTTTTACTGCAGTTTTCACACAACTTCTCACAATTTGAAAAAATATCTAAACACTTTCAAAATTCGTGAGTTTTGGTGAAGTTATACTTCAGACTGTTAGCTTTCATTTGCAACAAGAATCACTTGATTTGAGCAAGGGAAAGTTAGTCTTTCAGTCTTTGCAAGATAACTGCTCCAATCTGGATGCAATCTGACCAGTTTTGAGAAAACTTAAATTCTGTATTTTTCAAGAGTTGGTTAAGGTCAGAGCCTTTTGGAAACTTTATCTACACATCCTAAGGAGTGTTTTGATATAAAGATCAACCTTTTTGGTTGAGTATTCAAAGAGAAACACGTTTTGCAAAATCAGCAACATTCTGTCCAATTCTGTCCAGATTGACCAACTGAATCTTTTTATTTATTTAAAGGGTCAAACGATCTTATTTTTGTCTGATTTTTGGATAGAGTCTTGTTAACTCATTGAAGTTAAATTCTGGAAATTTTCATAATTGTTGGAGTTGTGTACAATTATTTGTGAATTTTTGAAAAACGGGTTCTGAATCTGAGGTGGTTTCAGATTCTGTTTTCAAAGGGGATTTTAACAAAGGGTTGTAGTGTAATTTCCGCTAACCACTATTCACCCCCCCTCTAGTGGTGCTTATTGCAGGTGCACGGTCCAACATAGATTCTCTATATGATTTTGGGACTAAATTAGTTTTAATACAATTTAAATCTGCTCATGTATCAAATAGAGCAATTGTATGGTATGAACTGAATTTTTTTTATTTTTGAGTTCTTTAATATTCTGTTTTTAATTTTATTTATTGCTTTTATGTATTATATATCTATATAATTGGGTCGGTATATACCGCCTAATTATAATATTATTAATATTATTATAATATACAGGAATTTTTTTTTGAAAATTTATGTTATATTAGAGATATAACAAGTATTATATCATTGAAATATTACATCAATTCAAGTATTACAAATATGAAAACTATTACAAATATTACAAATGACCAACTTATTCTATCAAATCAACATCCTCATCCACTGCATTCGTCGATCCTGAAGATGATGACGGTTTTGCTTCTTGTAATAAAAGAGCAAATTTCATCAAAATATTCTGGATTTCTTCAGGGT
This sequence comes from Eustoma russellianum, assembly GCA_036186865.1. Taxonomy (NCBI): domain Eukaryota; kingdom Viridiplantae; phylum Streptophyta; class Magnoliopsida; order Gentianales; family Gentianaceae; genus Eustoma; species Eustoma russellianum. The sequence goes on from AP025040.1 coordinate 32,779,931, forward strand.
CTTTCGCCATAGCAAGCTGAGATTGCATCCTTGATTTGTGTAGTAAAAATTATTCATGTACGGGCTTCACCGGTGTAGTTATTGTTTTTCTGCTGTCTGCAATTTGCTTTTGTGCATTCCATATTTTTATTGTAGAGAAAAAGGGGTTTGAGTGATTTCAAAATATGAGATTTAAATGAATGACATAAAACATGCATGATATAAACAAACGTGTGCACGATATTGCTTATTACTTGCCTTATTTAGCTCATATATAATGTTGCCGTACTAACGAGCCATGAAGCGTTAAAGCTTACATCATATGGCAAACATTTGTTTTGTTTACACTATTTTCAGTTGCCGTCATTAATGAACTAAACTAGTTCAATAAGTGAAGTACTTAGTTAATAAAACTAAATAGTTCATTAAAGGAAGCTACATTTGGAAGAGGCACAAAGGCAACAAGGCTAAGGAAGGAAAGTCTTCTCCTCCTCCCCTCATTCATTATACACGCCATATACATATATAAATACATATATTTTCAGATTTTTTTTAAAAAAGGCACATACACATGTATTTCAACGTAATACCGACACGTTATATATTTTACGTACGTACGTTAACGTCACACCACTATTCTTAACTCATATTTATGAGTATATTCAGGTCTTATATCATATGATATAAGTCATGGTGATGTCAAATTAAATACGACACGTTAAAAGGTTCTAAAACAAAAATTGTCGTATCAGGCGAATACTGAAACTTCACCAACGTGTCACGTACTTGCCATAAATAAATGGCCATCCCCTATACTTCAAAAATATGTATAATTTTCGTGGCTAGGATGATATTTTCAGCCATAAAATCTTTCCATGTTGGCACACACAAATCACCCCACATTAAGGCCAAAATATGAAGATTCCAATTTTAATTTTGTCACATGTTAATGGCGCCACTTTAGACCAGCCAAGTGCTGAGATTTAAAGTATATATTATATATATTATGTGAAACATAATATATATAACATATGCACAAAGTTGGAATTTAATTAGAGAAAAATCGGGTAATCGATAAATATCGAAAATTCGATTTTCTACGTACACAATGCATGAAACATTTTTGGCACGTCATATGACACGTATCTAGACACTTTTTACATATGTCATACATCTTAAAATGTTCTAGAAAATTAAATTAAGGGCTTCTTGGAATATAACATGTGTGTATTATTAAATGTGCACTATTTTACAAAGTTAGCAAAAAAAAAATTTCAGCACATGCATATACATTTACCAATGCCCCTACAGCTGAGATGGAGCCTATTTGGAGCCTTGTTGGCATATTGATTGATCAAGAATCAATCATACAATGTTGGTGAATTAAAGAAAGAAGCTACAAATGGTAAGATTTCAAACTTTGGCTCATTTAAAACACATGCTGAAAATTTCAGCATGTGTAAGTATAGCTGGCCGAAATTTTCAATTAAAAATGCAGATATTTGGTGTCTTGAATTATGTGGATGATTGGAAGAAGAAATGGAAGTAATTTGAATAATTTTCAAAGTCATAAAGTGTGATATTTTATATATCACACATGCTGAAATTTTTCAGCATGTGTACAATATGTTGGCCGAATTTATGGTCATAAGGGTGTCCAAATTCATTTCCAATGTGATAAGGATATTTGCCATCAATTGATGATATATTTTAAAAAGAAAAATAAAAGAAAAATGGAAGTTATTTGAATTATCTCACTAAGTAACACATGCTGAAATTTCAGCATGCTAAATTCCATAATGGCCGATTTTCTTACTTTGTGTGGGAGGAATTTTGTCTTGCAAAATTTATGTGACAATCTTGTGTATTATGGAAATTATTCTATGTTGATTTTGGTACATGTTTTGAGTGATATATTCAGATTTTTCCAAGTCATCAATGATGACAACATTCAACCTATCATGAAGTGCCAAGTAAGCAAAGCTTAAATGATCATCCAATGAGAAGATGCCAAGTAAGCAAGACCATGTCACAATGATGTCTTACATTCTTCCAAGGACTTAGAAGATAATTTTCAAGAGGGGGAGGACACCTAGGGGGGACGGCCACAAGTGCTTAAAAGGAAAGAAGATGAGCAAAAACAAGACAAGAACAAGCATTGCAAAATCAAGTGAAAAACCACGCCTAGCCTCTCTTCTTCTACTCTTTCTTTCTTTCTTCTTCTTGAAAGCCTATTGTATTCATATTTTCAATCTTGAATAGGCTTGTTATAGACCACCACATATTCTATATCTTTGTAAAAGATTGATCAAGGTGTGATCAATCTTCATTCTTGCGAGGTGGTGGTGTTCGTGCGAATTGTATTCATCGTACAAGGTTTGTAAAGGGTTGGAGTTAGTGTGTAACTCTATCAACCCTGTGGTAAGGTGTATTGCGTGTGTGTTACTAGTGTGAACCAAGGAAGGTGTTCATTGAAGACTGGAGTAGGTTGTTTATAACCGAACCAGTATAAAATTCTCCGTGCCATTTACTTTCAGCATTTATTTTCTGTTACTGCACAGTTTACTCTTTTTGTTTGTGTTTGTAAAAATAGTAAACGAATTTCAAAAATCACGAAAATTTCCAGAAACATACCCACACGCCTTAGGGTTAATTTGAAACAAGTTTCAACCCTTTTGGATAAGGATAAGTCGATCAAACATCAAAAGTTCTGAGACTACTGCAGTCTGATTTTCAGACTTGCAAATGTTGAGACTTTAATAGTAATTGACCAACCTCCCAAAAGCATTTTGCAAAACTGTTTCAACCAACTTAAATGTAGTATATAAGGAGTTAGTGATTAAAATTTCAGAGCATTTGGATTTACACACAAATAGGAATAAATTTTTCAAAACCTTCTACCGTTTCTGGCAGATTCGCGCAATCTGATCACCAACGGTTTTTGAAGGGGTTAAAGGTTGAATTTAAATTTGAAATTTTTAAGGAATCCTCATAATATCTGAGGCTAAGTTCTCTCAAAATTTCAGAATTTTTGGAGACCTATAACCTGGTTTTAAAAACGTTTTAAAACTGGTCCTGAAAACAAAATCTGTTTTCAGAAGTTGAGTTGTTTAGTTTTAAACAAATTTTAAAAACCACACTTTCCGCACCACCTATTCAACCCCCCCCCCCTTCTAATGGTGTCTTGCAGATCCTACAAGTGGTATCAGAGCGCAGGAACACTCACTACAAAGGATCCAACGATTCAGTGAGATGGCAACCACAAATCTCAAAACCGAGCAAGAAGGTATGTCGAGCCAAAGGCCTCCTCTTTTTGACGGTGAGTCGTTTATTCAGTGGAGACTTAGAATGAAGCTTTTTCTTATGGCTATAGATATTGATCTTTGGTCGATAATAGAAGATGGTCCTTTTGTCCCATCTAAGTTATCCACCGTAGACGGAGTCACATTAGAAGTTGTTAAACCTAGACAAGAATATACGAGTGATGATAAAAAGAAACTTAGTATGAATGCTAGGGCTATGCAATTCCTCCTAAACGGATTAAGTAAAAGTGAGTCTAGTTATGTCTCAAACTGTTCGAGTGCACAAGAAATGTGGAGGATACTAAAAATGAAACACGAAGTCACGAGTCAAGTAAAAGAGTCTAAAATAAACATGCTTATGTCCACACTTGAGTCGTTTAAATTATTGCCTAATGAGTCTATTGTTGATATGGATCTTCGTTTGACTAACATCTACAATTCTCTTGAGTCTCTTGATAAAGCTTTTACCACGCAGGAAAAGGTACAGAAAGTCTTACGAAGCCTTCCATCTGAATGGGACCCTAAAGTGACCGCAATAGAAGAAAGCAAGGAAACTAAGTCAATAAAGATGGAAGAATTAATCGGATCACTTAAGGTTTATGAGAATAAACTCACCATACGGAAATCGGAATCATCTAAACAAGGTAAAGCTATTGCTTTTAAATCAAATGAATACGTATCTACTCCTTTCAATCACGTAGATGATAGTGATTCTGAATCGGATAACGATGACCTAATTCTATTGGCTAAAGGATTAAGAAAATTTATGAGAAGGTCATTTAGAAACAAAAATAAGGGTACTACAACTAAGAGAAACAAAAACAAGTCAAATGATAAAGATGTTAAATGTTATGAATGTGGCAAACTCGGACATTTATCATATGACTTCCCAAATAAAGAAAAGCAAACGAATAAATACCCTGACAAGGAGCAGAACAAGAATAGACTCGTCTCAGAACCCAAGCAAAGGAAATGTGCTCTAAAGGCCTCCACTTGGAGTGATACATAGGATTCTGAGACTGAAACTGAAGAAGAGACTGCACAAATATGCTTCGCATCCAAAGCATCTAATGAGGTATCATCTGATTCTGACTCTGACTCTGAACCTTCTTATGATGATCTTTTTAGTCAGTATTTAGAATTGCACAAATTCACTAAGACTCTCGCTAAGAAAAAGAAGCGATTAATTGAAGACAAGAAACTGTTAGAATCTTCTAACGAGAATCTTGTCGCTCAATTAAGCGATTCAAAGAAAGAGTCATCATGTATCATTACTGCATTAAAGACAGAGATTTCATCATTATCCACCCAAAATAATGAAATGAAATCCGAGATTTCAAGTTTGAAATCAAGGAATACAGACTTAGAGAAAATGATGAAACAGTTTGATACGGGATCCAACATGCTGCATCGCATTATATTATCACAAAAGCATGACAGTGACAAAACGGGTTTGGGATACATTGATACTAATGAAGTATCAACCAAACCAACTAAGTTTGTGGTGTCTAAGAAAGTATACACCCCAAAGCCTCAAGTGGCATCTAAGATGACGCAAAAACCGTCACTTCCCTTATCACCCCACACTTCCTCTTCATATCACGTGAAATACAATTTTGTACCATATAGATATGAAAAGAAAAGAGTGATGCATACACGGCATTCATTTCATCCACGCACTACGCACACACACACAAGGACATATCAAAAACGTCCTTCATACAATGAGTATAGAGGAGTCCTTGAGCAAAGACCCAAAGTGCATTCACCACATGTCTACTACACCGCACCTTCATCTACATTCTTACCATTTGCTAGACCGAGAAGGATCATCCAAGTATGGGTACCGAAAGGTACTTTTACCAAGCGGTGATTAACTAACTCGCAAGGACCCAAAGTTAAAAGGGTACCTAAATCATTTTTGCACATTGCAGGGAGCCCACACATCAAAAGAAACAACTATTAAGTGGTTCCTTGACAGTGGATGCTCGAGGCACATGACGGGTGACCTGAGTTTGTTCACAAAATTAAAGAAGGTCACAAAAGGCGGATTCGTGACCTTTGGAGACAACAACAAAGGTAATATCATCGGAAAAGGTACGATTGGAAATCCAAGCACTCTCCAAATCTCCAACGTCTTTTTGGTAAGCAACTTATTGTTAGTGTATGTGCCCTAGGCCATGATTTGGATATTTATGTTATGCATTTATTATTAATAAAAGAGGTTTTATTATCATTATTGTTGGTTAGTATGTTACACAATTTTGATATATGTCCCTGATTCATTATTGTTATGGAGATAAAATAATTTATAATCAGTATGAGTATTGATTTGATAATCATGAGATAATTATGTGTATGGTGATACGAATCAATCTCATAGATACTTGTTAGAGAACAGTGTATTGGATAGACCCATCATGAGATTGCTACATGGATTAGCGTCATAAGTAAATCTCATGATAGTCATGTTTTAATCCTTTGACTTGAGATTGTCATAGTTTCCAACATAAGGACTATTATATTTTGACATGATCAAACGTTATCCGTAACTGGATAATAATAAAGGTCATGATTGAATGTGATAGAAATTATAGTAGAGGATATTGAACAATCAAGATAGAATTTGTCCCTCTCTTTTGAGAGAGATATCTTTGGGCCCCTCGATTAGTGAGACTGTGAAATGCATGGCCGTGCTCAAATGAATTGATAGTGTGATCAATATCATTTGTTTTATCAGTCTACTTAGAGATCGAGTAATCACATGTTTGAACTATATAAGTATGACGCTGACCATGACTTATGTTCAAACTAGATATCGTGTGACAAAGGGATTAATGCATGTACTATTATTAGGCTAGTTGGACTTTACTCGTATTAATTGGGTAGTTGTAATGCCTTGCTAGAGGCCAATTACGACTTGTTGGTTTAATAGAGATTTAATCAACTGCCAATTAATATGGGCCTATCGGGTCACACACAAGAATGCGTAAGGCTGAGATTAATAATATTAATAATATTAATATTGGATATTAATTATTAGTATTATTATTATCGTTTTTAATATTAATAATATTAATATTGGATATTAATTATTATTATTATTATTTTCGGGTTTTTGGTGATTATATATATATGTGTATTATCGGATAATAACAAGAGAATCCATATCTGATATGGATTGTGAATATCCTGATAGAATCCGTATCTGATATGGATTTTGATTGGCATCCACTAATCCGATTAGGACTCGAATTCTGATGTCTACGTATGTGCATATATACTTGTGTATCTCGTATACACAAGACACACGAAAATACACAGAGTCATAAAAAAACCCTAGAGCCGTTTTTGTGAAAAACGAGTTCTTCAGCCGCACCGTTTGAAGAGCTAGCACTCCGGGCGGAAGCGTTCGTGTGGATACCGACAGAGGGTGTTCGTGATTTCGCACCTCTTCCATCTGCAGACTTCGAATCTACAGAGGTAGTTTTTTATTTCTTTTGTCGAATTAAACGAACAACATGGATCTTTGGTAGGAAATCGGAGATCAAGTTTTTGTTTTCCGCTGCGCGTTTTGCAGTGATCTCGGTTGATTTCCTAACAGTGGTATCAGAGCCACTTGTTGATTTTGTTTAAATCGATTATATCATGCTTATGTGATTATATGTTTACTGTTTTTCATATGGCATGATATGTACAAAAACCCCAACTCGGATTTCATATGATGAGAGAAGAATGGTGTTTTTCAAATCGTTTTCATGAGATGATTTGTATACGGCGGTTTTCGTTTGTCATGTGATGATCAAAACGGATTCTGTTTATATTAGATATAAACATACGCTATGTGTAGAACCCTATTCGAATCTCATCTGGTGAGAGCGGATTGATGTTTTCAATTCGTTTTCATGAGACGTTATGATTCGAGATTGTTATATGTTATATAAAGTTTTCGTTTTTCATGTGATGATCAAAAACGATTATGTTTATATCGATATGAGCAACCGATAATGATTCTGTAAGAGTTATGCATATTCAAAACAGACAGATTATCAATTCGATTGATGATTCTGTTTTCGGATTTCGAATGGCAGATTGATTCTGTTTCGGATTTCGAACAGCAGATTATCAATTCGATTGATGAATCTGTTTTGGGTTTTGAATGATAACTCTCGGTTCAATCGGTGCTTCTATAAGGGTTTGCACATAATCAAAACAGTAAGATCGTTAATATAATTGACGCGTCTGTGTTAGGGTTTCGAAAAGAAAATTATCAATGCGATTGATACTTTCTGTTTGGCTTCGAGGGGCGCTGCCCCTCGACCCCGCCTGGGGCTCTGCCCCTCGGACCCCGCCCAGGGACCGTCGTATGCGTACGCCCTATAATTCGTTACCGTGACATTAAGAATGTCAATACATATTTATTTGTAATAATATGTTTGTGTAAAATATATTATAATTGTTGATGTCTTTGCATGGTGCATAGCATGGCCTCAGGACCTATGTGATTGACTTAGTCATATTTCTGTTTTGGGTTATTATGGCCTGCGTGCCGCTGTAATTTTTGTTGTATTTTATTATACAATTAGTTAGGTTTTTCTTTATTATTGTAATAAATGAAGAATCAAGCTACAAAAGTGGTGATGGCGACACATACCAAGGACGAGTGGATTCCATGGAGATGGAGGCACGAGCTCAAGACAAGAAGATATGTATCATTGCAAATGTTGTAATAGGAAGTCTTTCACATAGGATTTCCTTTATGATCTTCATTTGGTCTCATGAAGATCATATTTAGTTTGGCCATGCTATGTCACATTTACATATTTATCATTTTGTATGAGATGCGTGGATGATATATTATATATGCATATAGGATGCTACGATATAATGATATGCAATGCAAGACATAAACTAAGTTGAACCCTCATTAATAATTTAAGTCTTGATGCCATCCATGTCTTAAACACCTATTAAAACTGGGATTGTATTAAAGTAGGTATTGCCAAAGCAATGTGCTTTAAACATTCCTAGCTACGTAGGATGAGTAATAGTGCTACTCATATGTTTAAAATTGGTTAGACTTAATTGGGCTATCAAAACGGTTTTGGGCTCAAGGCATTAGATGGAATCTAACATACAATGATATATGATGTCATTATTCCATAAATTCTAAGAGTTACATGAGATGTAATTGGTAAAGATGTTACCTACCTAAATAACTTAATTTTAAGCGTCATGCCAAAGCTGAGTTTAGAATTAAGTCAAATATGGATCTTAGCTCACTAAAATATTTCTTTTGAGGGTTATGTTTTAGTGAGAGTTTTATAAATTTTAACCTCATTATTAATAAAGTGTTACTTTGCATGTTTTGTAGATCATAAATGGCTGCTAATAACAATTCCACCTTATCGCTGCGATCTATCCTTGAGAAGGAAAAACTAAAAGAATGTGGGACTAATTTTGTTGACTGGTTTCGAAACTTGAGAATTGTTCTCAAGCAAGAAAAGAAGTCCTACGTGCTCGATGACCCTGTCCCTGAACCCCCTCCTGCTGATGCTTCTGCTGCTGTTAAGAACAAGTATAAGAAGCATGTGGAAGATTCAAACGACATAGGATGTCTTATGTTGGCAACTATGTGTTCAGGACTTCAGAAAGACCTGGAACACTTAGAAGCTTATGAGATGAGTGTGCATCTCAAACAAGCTTTCCAACAACAGGCTAGGCAGGATAGGTTCGACACCGCCGTTGCACTTTTTGACTGTAAGATGTCTGAAGGTGAATCTGTTAGCGCTCATGTTTTAAAGATGAAAGGCTATATAGATCACCTTGCAAGACTCGGATATCCCCTGAGTTTGGAACTCGCTACAGATTTGATCCTACACTCTTTGCCTAGCAGTTTTTCTCAGTTCGTCATGAACTACAATATGAATAATATGGAAAAGTCCATTCCTGAGCTACATGGTATGCTCAAAACTGCTGAGGGGAATATCAAGAAGCCTACCCATGTATTGAGTGTCAATACTAAGCTAATGAAAAGGAAAGCTAAAGGCAAGGGTAAGGCTAAAAGTGCAAAGGGTGCAAAAGGGGCAAAGGGTCAAGCTAAACCGAAACCTTGGTCCCAAGGCAAAGGTTCCTAAGGAAGGAACTTGTTTCCATTGCAACAAGCCTGGGCATTGGAAAAGAAATTGTGATGTTTATTTGAGGAGTTGAAGAAGCTGAAGGGTAGTACGACTACATCTTCAGGTATTTATGTTATAGAAATTAATTTATCTACTTCTTCTTCCTGGGTATTAGATACTGGATGTGGATCCCATATTTGTACAAATATGCAGGGGCTCAAAAGGAGTAGGATGCTGAAGAAGGGCGAGGTGGACCTACGTGTTGGCAATAGAGCAAGAGTTGCTGCTATAGCTGTAGGGACCTATGAGCTTGTCTTGCCCAATGGGCTTTTGTTAGTTTTAAACAATTGCTTTTATGTTCCTACTATGAGTAGGAATCTTATTTCAGTGTCTGTTTTGGATGATGAAGGTTATTCATTTTTAATTAAAAATAAGAAGTGTTCTATTTTTGATAAAAATGACTTGCTTTATTGTATTGCAAGTAGTTATAATGGCATTTATGTCCTTAACCTTGATGATTCCAATGACGGTAATATTTATAACATATCTTCAAAGAGAACTAAGCCAAATGAACTAAACCCTTCATATTTATGGCATTGTCGCCTTAGCCATATAAATGAGAAGCGCGTATCTAAACTCCATCAAGATGGATTATTAGATTCATTTGATTTTGAATCATTTGAAAATTGCGAATCTTGTTTGCTTGGAAAGATGACAAAGACTCCTTTTACTGGACATAGTGAAAGGGCTAATGACTTGTTGGGCTTGGTACATACAGATGTATGCGGCCCAATCAGCATTAGTGCCAGGGGAGGATTTCAGTATTTCATTACTTTTACTGATGATTTCAGTAGGTATGGCTATGTCTACCTAATGAAACATAAACATGAGTCTTTTGAAATGTTTAGAACTTTTCAAAATGAAGTACAAAATCAACTTGGTAAGACAATTAAAACCCTTCGATCAGATCGAGGTGGTGAATATTTGAGCCAAGAATTTGACCAACATCTAAGAAATTGTGGAATCGTTTCACAGTTGACTCCTCCAGGAACTCCACAATGGAATGGTGTTTCTGAAAGGAGAAATCGGACTTTATTGGATATGGTTCGATCTATGATGGGTCAAGTAGATCTTCCTTTATCCTTTTGGGGTTATGCCTTGGAGACAGCTGCATTCATTTTGAACCGTGTACCATCTAAAGCGGTTGAAAAGACACCATATGAGATGTGGACTGGTAAGAGACCCAGTTTGTCTTTTCTTAAGATTTGGGGTTGTGAAGCTTATGTGAAAAGATTAATGTCAGATAAGCTAGCTCCAAAATCTATCAAATGTATTTTTGTGGGGTATCCTAAAGAAACTAAAGGGTACTATTTCTATATTCCCTCAGAGAACAAAGTGTTTGTTGCTCGAAATGGAGTCTTTTTGGAAAAGGAGTTTCTCTCCAAGAGAACAAGTGGGAGTATAGTACAACTTGAGGAAACTCAAGTTCCACAAGATATCGTTGAACCGTCTTTAGAGACGATTTCAGAACCACAAACAGTTGTGGAGCCTGAAAATGTAACACAAGTCCAACGCAGATCTGATAGGATACATCGTCAGCCAGAGAGATACGGATTTCTTGTGACTGATGATAGTCAAGTTATGCTCATAGATCAAGATGAGCCTACTACCTATCAGGAAGCTGTGTCAGGTCCAGATTCAGATAAATGGCTTGGAGCCATGAATTCTGAGATGCAATCCATGTTTGATAACCAAGTTTGGTCTTTAGTTGATCCTCCAGAGGGTATTAAGACTATTGGTTGCAAATGGGTTTTCAAGAAGAAAACTGACATGGATGGAAATGTGCAAACCTACAAAGCAAGGCTTGTGGCTAAAGGTTTCAAGCAAACTCATGGTATAGACTATGATGAAACCTTTTCACCAGTAGCTATGCTTAAGTCTATTCGAATTCTCCTTGCCATTGCAGCATACTATGATTATGAGATATGGCAAATGGATGTCAAAACTGCTTTCCTTAATGGAAATTTACTCGAGGATGTGTACATGACACAACCTGAGGGTTTTGTAATTCCTGAGAATTCAAAGAAGGTTTGCAAGCTTCAAAGGTCCATCTATGGATTGAAGCAAGCATCTCGAAGCTAGGAATCTTCGTTTTGATGAAACAGTTAAGAACTTTGGTTTCATCAAGAATGAAGATGAACCTTGTGTTTACAAGATGGTCAGTGGGAGTGCAGTAGTGTTTCTGGTCTTATATGTGGATGACATATTGCTTATTGGGAATGATATCCCTACCTTGCAAAAGGTTAAGGCTTGGTTAGGGAATTCATTTTCAATGAAGGACTTGGGTGAGGCTACCTATATCCTTGGTATCAAGATCTATAGAGATAGATCTAAAAGGATAATAGGCTTGAGTCAGAGTACATACATAGATAAAATGTTGAAAAGGTTCAACATGCAAGAGTCCAAGAAAGGATTCCTGCCTATGTCTCATGGCATTCATCTTAGCAAGAATCAATGTCCTCAGACATCTGATGAGCGAGATCGGAATGAATAAAATTCCTTATGCTTCTGCTATAGGATCGATCATGTATGCCATGTTATGTACTAGACCAGATGTCTCATATCCATTGAGCACAACAAGTAGATATCAAGCTGACCCTGGTGAAGGTCACTGGACAGCTGTCAAGAATATTCTTAAGTACCTCAGAAGGACTAAAGATGTATTCTTGGTTTATGGAGGTTTGGATGACGAGTTAGTTGTAAATGGTTACACAGATGCTAGCTTCCAAACCGACATAGATGATTTCAGATCGCAGTCCGGTTTTGTATTCACATTGAATGGTGGAGCTGTTAGTTGGAAGAGTTCAAAACAAAGCACTGTGGCTGATTCTACAACAGAGGCTGAGTATATAGCAGCATCAGATGCAGCTAAAGAAGCAGTTTGGTTGAAGAAGTTCATCACTGAGCTAGGAGTAGTACCTAGCATTGCAAATCCTGTGGACATTTATTGTGACAACAATGGTGCCATAGCACAAGCAAAAGAGCCTAGGTCTCATCAGAGATCTAAACATATACTCAGACGCTACCATCTCATTCGAGACATCATCGATAGAGGAGATGTCAAGATATGCAAAGTTGACACAAACGATAACATAGCGGATCCATTGACTAAGCCTCTCTCACGGGTCAAGCATGATCAGCACACTAGATCTATGGGTCTCAGATATTTGTAGGCCTAGTGCAAGTGGGAGATTGTTAGTGTATGTGCCCTAGGCCATGATTTGGATATTTATGTTATGCATTTATTATTAATAAAAGAGGTTTTATTATCATTATTGTTGGTTAGTATGTTACACAATTTTGATATATGTCCCTGATTCATTATTGTTATGGAGATAAAATAATTTATAATCAGTATGAGTATTGATTTGATAATCATGAGATAATTATGTGTATGGTGATACGAATCAATCTCATAGATACTTGTTAGAGAACAGTGTATTGGATAGACCCATCATGAGATTGCTACATGGATTAGCGTCATAAGTAAATCTCATGATAGTCATGTTTTAATCCTTTGACTTGAGATTGTCATAGTTTCCAACATAAGGACTATTATATTTTGACATGATCAAACGTTATCCGTAACTGGATAATAATAAAGGTCATGATTGAATGTGATAGAAATTATGTAGAGGATATTGAACAATCAAGATAGAATTTGTCCCTCTCTTTTGAGAGAGATATCTTTGGGCCCCTCGATTAGTGAGACTGTGAAATGCATGGCCGTGCTCAAATGAATTGATAGTGTGATCAATATCATTTGTTTTATCAGTCTACTTAGAGATCGAGTAATCACATGTTTGAACTATATAAGTATGACGCTGACCATGACTTATGTTCAAACTAGATATCGTGTGACAAAGGGATTAATGCATGTACTATTATTAGGCTAGTTGGACTTTACTCGTATTAATTGGGTAGTTGTAATGCCTTGCTAGAGGCCAATTACGACTTGTTGGTTTAATAGAGATTTAATCAACTGCCAATTAATATGGGCCTATCGGGTCACACACAAGAATGCGTAAGGCTGAGATTAATAATATTAATAATATTAATATTGGATATTAATTATTAGTATTATTATTATCGTTTTTAATATTAATAATATTAATATTGGATATTAATTATTATTATTATTATTTTCGGGTTTTTGGTGATTATATATATATGTGTATTATCGGATAATAACAAGAGAATCCATATCTGATATGGATTGTGAATATCCTGATAGAATCCGTATCTGATATGGATTTTGATTGGCATCCACTAATCCGATTAGGACTCGAATTCTGATGTCTACGTATGTGCATATATACTTGTGTATCTCGTATACACAAGACACACGAAAATACACAGAGTCATAAAAAAACCCTAGAGCCGTTTTTGTGAAAAACGAGTTCTTTAGCCGCGCCGTTTGAAGAGCTAGCACTCCGGGCGGAAGCGTTCGTGTGGATACCGACAGAGGGTGTTCGTGATTTCGCACCTCTTCCATCTGCAGACTTCGAATCTACAGAGGTAGTTTTTTATTTCTTTTGTCGAATTAAACGAACAACATGGATCCTTGGTAGGAAATCGGAGATCAAGTTTTTGTTTTCCGCTGCGCGTTTTGCAGTGATCTCGGTTGATTTCCTAACACTTATCCTACAATCTTCTTAGCATTTCTCAATTTGTTGACAATGGTTTTAATGTGTGCTTTACTCACCCTTATTGCAATATAATAAATAAAAATGGAGAAACTGTTTTAAAACGAAAACGAGAAGGTAACATTTTTACGCTTTCTATGGATGACATGGTAGACGCTAAAGTTAAGTTCTTTATGTCAAATGAACCCAATGTGAATTTATAGCAAAGACGCTTAGGACACATTGGTATTTCCACACTAGAAAAACTTCAACGAAAGAACTTAGTACGAGGACTGCCTACACTTGATTTGGACAACTTTCAGCTGTGTGAATCTTGCATAAAAGGCAAACAAACACGTGAGTCACTTAAGCCTAAAAATGAAATAAGCACGACTAGAGTCTTAGAACTATTACATATTGATTTGTTTGGTCCTAGTCGCACTACAATCCTAGGTGGGCTCCACTATGCATTCATGATTGTTGATGATTTTTCTCGTTATACTTGGACTTTATTTCTTGCACATAAGGATGATAGTGCCGTTGAAATTGCGAAATTATTAAACAACTTGAAAACCAATACGGTGTCAATGTGAAAAAGATAAGAAGCGATAGAGGAGGTGAGTTTAAAAACAAAGATATGATTTCATTTTGCGAAGAAAAAGGAATCAAGCATGAGTTTTCGCCACCTAGAACTCCACAATTAAATGGAGTAGTAGAAAGAAAGAATCGAACACTACAAGAAATTGCTAGGACTATGTTATGTGAAAATAAATTGCCTAGATTTCTGTGGACGGAAGCCGTAAATTGTGCATGCTATATAGTAAATCGCCTATCTATAAGAAAGAAAATAAACAAGACGCCCTATGAGATATTGAATGATCGCATACCTAAGATTGACTATTTTCGTGTGTTTGGATGCAAATGTTTTGTTTTGAATACAAAAGATAATTTAGATAAATTTGAATCCAAATCAATTGAGTGCATTTTTGTTGGATATTGTATAAATTCAAAGGCATATAGATGTTATAATCCTCTCACTAGACAAATCATAGAATCCATTCATGTGAAATTCAATGAATTTGGTGAGATTGATAAAGATAAAGAATACGACGATGACTTTGAATTGAAACCCGTGCTGAATGAAGATGATGGTACATTTGATATGCATGACAGGAATGACACACTAGAAATACATGATAACATAGAAAATAATCAACCAAGATGGCATAGAGATCACCCACATGATCTCATCATAGGAGACCTCACTCACGGTGTGCGACCACGTAGAAGAATTACTTCAGATGAAATAAATGAATTTCATGCTATGATTTCTGAAATTGAACCCAAAAATGTGCATGATGCTTTGAGTGATTCGTCTTGGATTGATGCCATGCATGATGAGCTTAATCAATTTGTTAGAAACGATGTATGGGATTTAGTGCCACGACCACAAGATAAGACTATAATAGGTACAAAGTGGGTGTTTAGGAATAAAATGAATGAAGAAGGAAAGGTCGTTAGGAATAAAGCTAGACTTGTAGCACAAGGCTATAATCAAGAAGAAGGAATTGACTACGACGAAACATTTGCACCCGTAGCACGTTTAGAAGCTATACGACTATTACTTGCTATTGCTTGCATGAAAGATTTCAAGCTGTATCAAATGGACGTAAAAAGTGCATTTCTAAACGGATTTATACAAGAAGAAGTATACATGAAGCAACCACCCGGTTTTGAAGATTTGAAACATCCCGATTACGTGTACAAACTAAAGAAGGCACTATACGGACTAAAGCAAGCGCCGAGAGCATGGTATGATCGTTTTGCTACTTTCCTTTTAGAAAATGATTTTAAACGAGGTACTATAGATAGTACACTATTTTTGAAACAAGACAAATCTGATTTACTTATTATTCAAATCTATGTTGATGACATTATTTTCGGTTCTACCTTACATAGACTTGTTGAAGATTTTGAAAATTGCATGAAATCCGAATTTGAAATGTCTATAGTTGGCGAACTTAACTATTTTCTTGGCTTGCAGATTAAGCAAACGAATAAAGGGATTCACATAAGTCAAGCAAAATATGTCAATGACATGATTAAAAAGTTCAACTTTGAAAATTTGAAACCATCCCCCACCCCTATGAGTGTCACTACTAAATTGGACAAAGATAAACATGGTAAAGACTTTGATAATGGCTTATATAGATCTATGATTGGTTCTTTGCTATATTTAACTGCCAGTAGGCCTGATATAATGTTCAGTGTATGCATGTGTGCACGTTTTCAAAGTCAACCTAAGGTGTCTCATTATAATGCCGTAAAAAGAATCTTTCGCTATATTAAGTACACGCCCACCTTAGGAATTTGGTATGATAAGGATTCCGAATTTAACCTACATGCTTATACTGATGCAGATTACGGTGGCTGTAAAATTGATAGGAAAAGCACAGTGGCACTTGCTAATTTATAGAAAACTCACTCATTTCATGGTTTTCCAAAAAACAAGCAAGCGTTGCTTTGTCCACTACTGAGGCTGAGTACATGGCACTTAGCCTTTGCTGCACACAGTTGTTGTGGATAAAACAACAACTTTCGAACTTTGGAATTACCGTAAATAGAATTCCTATATACTGTGATAGTATGAGTGTCATTAATCTGTCTAAGAACCCCATATTACACTCTAAGGCTAAGCATATAGAAGTACGCTATCACTTTCTTCGTGATCACGTAAACAATAGTGATATCGTCATAGATCACGTACGCACAGAAGCACAAGTAGTGGATATCTTCACAAAAGCCTTAAATCAAGACACGTATGAATCTCTTCGTTCCAAATTAGGCATGATTTCAGTTGATATGATTTGATTTTCTTTCCTTATTTACAGGAATCTTTTGATTTACTTTCCAAAATAAAGGGGGAGAGAAAGCATGATTTAAGGGGGAGAGAGGACACTAATTGATACTGATTGCATAAATCAAGGGGGAGCCGGATTTGAAATTTGAAATTCAAATTTCAAATTTATGCATGTTTGAAGGGGGAGCGATAGTATTTAAATCATGTGCATAAGTTATTTTGAAAATCATCAAAAGGGGGAGATTGTAGAGAAAAAAGGGTTTGAGTGATTTCAAAATATGAGATTTAAATGAATGACATAAAACGTGCATGATATAAACAAACGTGTGCACGATATTGCTTATTACTAGCCTTATTTAGCTCATATATAATATTGCCGTACTAACGAGCCATGAAGCGTTAAAGCTTACATCATATGGCAAACATTTGTTGTGTTTACACTATTTTCAGGTGCCATCATTAATGAACTAAACTAGTTCATTAAGTGAAGTACTTAGTTAATAAGACTAAGTAGTTCATTAAAGGAAGCTACATTTGGAAAAGGCACAAAGGCAACAAGGCTAAGGAAGGAAAGTCTTCTCCTCCTCCCCTCATTCATTATACACGCCATATACATATATAAATACATATATTTTCAGATTTTTTTTAAAAAAGGCACATACACATGTATTCCAACGTACTACCGACACGTTATATATTTTACGTACGTACGTTAACGTCAAACCACTATACTTAACTCACATTTATGAGTATATTTAGGTCTTATATCATATGATATAAGTCATGGTGATGACAAATTAAATACGACACGTTAAAAGGTTCCAAACCGAAAATTGTCGTATCAGACGAATACCGAAACTTCACCAACGTGTCACGTACTTGCCATAAATAAATGGCCAGCCCGTATACTTAAAACATATGTATATTTTTCGTGGCTAGGGTGATATTTTCAGCCATAAAATCTTTCCATGTTGGCACACACAAATCACCCCACATTAAGGCCAAAATTTGAAGATTCCAATTTTAATTTTGTCACATGTTAATGGCGCCACTTTAGACCATCCAAGTGCTGAGATTTAAAGTATATATTATATATATTATGTGAAACATAATATATATAACATGTGCACAAAGTTGGAATTTAATTAGAGAAAAATCAGGTAATCGATAAATATCGAAAATTCGATTTTCTACGTACACAATACATGGAACATTTTTGGCACATCATATGACACGTATCTAGACGCTTTTTACATATGTCATACATCTTAAAGTGTTCTAGAATATTAAATTAAGGGCTGATTGGAATATAACGTGTGTGTATTATTAAATGTGCACTATTTTACAAAGTTAGCAAAAATAAAATTTCAGCACGTGCATATACATTTACCAACGCCCCTACAGCTGAGATGGAGCCTATGTGGAGCCTTGTGGCATATTGATTGGTCAAGAATCAATCATACAATGTTGGTAAAATAAAGAAAGAAGCTACAAATGGTAACATTTCAAACTTAAGCTCATTTAAAACACATGCTGAAAATTTCAGCAGTGTAAGTATAGCTGGCCGAAATTTTCAATTAAAAATGCAGATATTTGGTGTCTTGAATTATGTGGATGATTGGAAGAAGAAATGGAAGTAATTTGAATAATTTTCAAAGCCATAAAGTGTGATATTTTATATATCACACATGCTGAAATTTTTCAGCATGTGTACAATATGTTGGCCGAATTTATGGTCATAAGGTGTCCAAATTCATTTCCAATGTGATAAGGGTATTTGTCATCAATTGATGATATATTTTAAAAATAAAAATAAAAGAAAAATGGAAGTTATTTGAATTATCTCACTAAGTAACACATGCTGAAATTTCAGCATGCTAAATTCCATAATGGCAGATTTTCTTACTTTGTGTGGGAGGAATTTTGTCTTGCAAAATTTATGTGACAATCTTGTGTATTATGGAAATTATTCTATGTTGATTTTGGCACATGTTTTGAGTGATATATTCAGATTATTCCAAGTCCTCAATGATGACAACATTCAATCTATCATGAAGTGCCAAGTAAGCAAAGCTTAAATGATCATCCAATGAGAAGATGCCAAGTAAGCAAGACCATGTCACAATGATGTCTTACATTCTACCAAGGACTTAGAAGATAATTTTCAAGAGGGGGAGGACACCTAGGGGGGACGGTCACAAGTGCTTAAAAGGAAAAAAGATGAGCAAAAACAAGAAAAGAACAAGCATTGCAAAATCAAGTGGAAAAAAACGCCTATCCTCTCTTCTTCTACTCTTTCTTTCTTTCTTCTTCTTGAAAGCCTATTGTATTCATATTTTCAATCTTGAATAGGCTTGTTATATACCACCACATATTCTATATCTTTGTAAAATATTGATCAAGGTGTGATCAATCTTCATTCTTGCGAGGTGGTGGTGTTCGTGCGAATTGTATTCATCGTACAAGGTTTGTAAAGGGTTGGAGTTAGTGTGTAACTCTATCAACCCTGTGGTAAGGTTTATTGCGTGTGTGTGACTAGTATGAACCAAGGAAGGTGTTCCTTGAAGACTGGAGTAGGTTGTTTATAACCGAACCAGTATAAAATTCTCCGTGTCATTTACTTTCAGCATTTATTTTCTGTTACTGCACAGTTTACTCTTTTTGTTTATGTTCGTAAAAATAGTAAACGACTTTCAAAAATCACGAAAATTTTCAAAAACATACCCACACGTCTTAGGGTTAATTTGGCACAAGTTGCAACCCTTTTGGATAAGGATAAGTCGATCAAACATCAAAAGTTCTGAGACTAGTGCAGTCTGATTTTCAGACTTGCAAAGGTTGAGACTTATATAGTAATTGACCAACCTCCCAAAATAATTTTACAAAAATGTTTCAACCCACTTAAATATAGTATATAAGGAGTTAGTGATTAAAATTTCAGAGTATTTGGACTTACACACAAATAGGAATTAAATTTTCAATACCGTCTACCGTTTCTGGCAGATTCGTGCAATCTGATCACTAACGGTTTTTGAAGGGGTTAAAGGTTGAATTTAAATTTTAAATTTTTAAGGAACTCTCATAATATCTGAGGCTAAGTTCTCTCAAAATGTCAGAATTTTTGGTGACCTATAACCTGGTTTTAAAAATATTTTAAAAATGGTCCTGAAAACAGAATCTGTTTTCAGAAGTTGAGTTGTTTAGTTTTAAACAAATTTTAAAAACCACACTTTCCGCACCACCTATTCAACCCCCCCCCCCTTCTAGTGGTGCCTTGCAGATCCTACAAGATTTGTTCCATTACTTTGTGAGGATAAATAAAATCTGGAATATTGAATGTTGTCCACCATTTGATATAAAATTTTCTTTTTATTAAGGGTACTTTTGTATTTTGAGTATATTATGCCCTCCATTGGAATACCCATGGTAAATAGAACTTCATATGAAATATCATCATTTCCGAAAATATCTTCTCTTCATCTGTGGGAGAATACATCTTCGTAAATACTTGTAGTGATGGTCTCACTACATCATTCAAATATTCTGCGCAGGAACCAAAATGATCCCACTATGCTGCGAACCAATATGGAATATTCTTCGTCGTTATTCTCCTGGTATCAAAAAATATCAACCAGGTATGTGAACCCCTGGAGTTTTGAAAATATAGGGAATTATACCAAGCTTGTTGGTAATCCCAATAATTAAAAGAGACATTTGAAAATAAATTTGAATTATATCCTGCAGGAAAATAAATTTCCTCGGATAAAGATCCAAATTGTTTTTGCCATTGCTCCGGTGTCATTATAAACACTATTTTAAAGTTGGAGAAGGCATACTCTATATTATCTTTATTAAAATGATGTTTTATTTCAACAGAATTTGTCATTATCAACAGATGTTGATAATATTCTGTGGTTTTCGCAATGTTCCATGATTTATAAAAAAATTCTTTTCTAAAATAATTTTGTAAGGAAATTAATGGATTATTATCATAATATGATTTTTCTATAGTAGTAATATATTGATAAAAAGACTTTTCCACAAACTTGGTTGTTTGCACTGCCTTTTTATATGTGGGCATTTTACTGGTAATCTATGTGAATTGTGGTTTAAAAACTTTATTGGTTTTTTGGGTTATTGAGGTGGATGGCTGAGGTTTTGATATTGCTGACGAAGTCTCTGCTATTTCTGTAGGTTTTGGTATTTTGAATTTTTCAAGCAATGCTTGAAATTCAGAACTATTGGATAGGCTTTCAATAATGGATATTGGTGTTGTTGTACCCCGCGAAAATCGTACTATACTAGAAAAACCGTATGATGCGACATAATGAATGAGCTCTCCAAGTTGCATTTTATTAAGCTACCTTAGTGATTCTGTATCTAAAAATCCCTTGGAAATAGGCGCGATATAATTATACAAATGGATGTCATGGAGCGCATGAAATGACCACTTAGCCCTCCAAAACTTAGTAAATTCAGTCATTGGGCCTTGGACGATCTTGGAATAAATTCCATTTTTATAAGAAGATTAGCCCAAGTAGTTTTCCTCAAAGCGGGACGCACAACCTACACTATAAGTTAGATGATAGGAGAAACATCATGTTTATGGGAATAAATCAATGAGTGAAAAGACAATAATGATCTCCAAGCCCTGGTAATTTCGGCCACAAGATATTGATTAACATTAGGATATTTTTCTTCTTACAAAAAAGACTAACCTAAATAAGTCTTCTTAAAAGTAAACCTAAAAAGAACTAGATATTATAAGTATGGTGTAAATATGTGATGATGTACTATAAAAGGTGTGAAAGGACAAACATGCCCTCCCAACAGTCCAAGAATTCGGCCAAGAAGCCTTGATCAACCTCGGAACAATTTCTTTTTATAAGAATGCAAATATGGATGATCCTCACAAAGCAAGATCAAAATCATAATTGGATGAAATAAATAATATCATAAGTTATATAAAGTATGGGATATGATAAACGTGAAAAGACTAAACTACCCCCAAAGGCCCCAAAATTTCGGCCAAAGCATGGAAGGCCTCTAGAACTCTCTAGCCATTTCTCTTATTTAAAAAGAATTACTTAAATTATAATTATATAGTTAAGGTAAAAATGGGCATGCAAGACAAAAGCTACCATTTTCACAAACCCAAGAATCTTTTTCAACTTTTCATGAAACTTGTTCCCTCCTTCCCCTCCCCATGAACCGGCCACCCTTCCCCTCACCCCTAGATTGTTTTATCTTGAAAGACAACTCATTTCAATTTCATCTTAAACACTTTCCCAAGAAGCTTTCAAGCCAACACTTAAGCAATTCTTCCATCTCCCCCACATACTCAACTTTCGGCTAGCACCTTGAAGCTAGGAGGCTCACTTCAACCATCATTCAAGCTCAAAAGACATCTAGGTAAGCTTTGTTCCAAACTTCTTAAGTGGGTTCCTTATTTTCAAAGAATGAAACTCATTTGGTTACCTCTCCTAATCACCAAAAGCCGTGGCCTTTAGGCTCAATGGGTGCAAGGTCTTCAACCTCCTAAGTGGTGCAAACTCTTGCTAGGAAAGCTCCATTCAAAATCTCATTTTGGTAAGAATGTCCAACTTCAAAATAGCCCTATTTTCATTATGAGAATAATGACTAACATTCTCCTTTGCTTCCTTATCCCAACCGTATGCTCAAGAGTGAAGGAGGAGAAAGATTTAAACTCATCTCATTCCATAACCAAGATAAGACAAAAGATTTAGCTTGAAGAGGCAAGTATACACTAATCTCTCATGATTTACTTAAAGAGTTAGTAGCTTGAATGATTAGAAGTTCCTAAGATGTGATCTTTAGTTGGATGTCTTAAGTTCAAGATTGCATGTTAGTGATTTCCTAAGAAAAATGCCTTGCATGTAGTTTATTCTCTCAAAGATGGAATCTTTTCTTACATGCAACATGGTATGAGGCTGTTTTAGGATGGATTAAGGTGCATCTAAGTGAGTCTAGGCAAGATTAAGTCTTGGTTGAAACTTGAGTGGTCCTAGGAAGGCATGCATGTAATGGATGTGAGTTTTATGAGGTTGTTTGTAAGATTGGGCTAAAATGACTCTTGAATGTGTTGCGTGTTTGAATACATGTTGTAAAATGTGTTTAAGGTACCACATATGTTTCGGCCTAAAGGATGAAAGGAGGGTAAGCCTTGACTCCAAGGAAGAACATTTGTTTTGAACATATATGATACTTGTTGGTGTACAATCTACAAACTGTTTGGTATGATACAAAAATGACTTTATATAAAGCATGGGATCTGGATATTCATGATACAAAGGGGTGTATATGTTAACCAATAAGTTATTTCATTAGAACAAGATAAAGGGTGGATTTTTGACATGAATGAATGGCAAAACATCAAACATCTGCAACTGGGCAGAATGGAACAACGTCTTTAATAGCCTAAAAGGGGATCTTGTAGACCTTCAATCAAGCTGATTTTTGGTACAACGTTAGCCCTATGTGTGTAGCAGATATAAGAGTTGTAATTTTGATAAAATAAGTTACGGATTATTTTTAATAAAACATTTGGTAGAACTGCTCAGGATGGAAATTCTGGAACCTGGCAGAATTGTATAACGTTTTGAGTAGCTTAAAAATGGATCTTGTAGATGTCCAATAAAGCTGATTTTTGGTATGGTGAAAAACTTAGGTGTGTAATAAATATGGAAATTAGATTCTCAGTAAAATGAGTTATGAATTATTTTTAAAGAATTAATTAGTAAAACTGCTCCAGCTAAAATCACTGGAACATAGCAGAAATAAGTAACGTGTTGTTTGGATCAAAAATAGACCTTAGGAACATGCAAATGGGCTAATTTTCGGTAGTATGCTAGTTTCACATGTTTATGATATGTGTGAGTTAGAATTCTAGAAAAAGAAATCATGGTTTTGCCACAATTGAATTTTTAGTAAAATGGGTCAGTCCAGTCTCAACACATGACTCATTTCAGAAAAATAATTAAATGAGCCTTTTATGGATATTGGATTGACCTGGAAATTTTATGACAATCACCTAAGACCTAAAGGAGTAAGATCATTCAAATTAATCAAGTTGTTCCTAATGTTTTAGTGGGTAAATATGGACATAAAGTTGATGTACTAAAACTGGAATTTGGGCGGAACAGGGGATTAATTTAAAAAGGCCCAATTTTGAAGAATTCGGATATATATATATACGGTTTGGGCTTATGAGTGTTATGCCTTAGGAAGTTTATTATACTTTCCAAGTTGTGGTCCAAATAATTAAGGTTTTAAGGTTTAGAAAGGTTAACCTAGCCGCCTATGAATATAACGTAGGAATTTGGGAACTCTTAGTTTCTGAAATCATGCATGTTGACATGTTATAAGGAATGCATACGATTATTCATGTCATGACTTGCATTGCATATCACTTCATGTATCATGCATGATCATATGCCACATGAAATCTGATTTTTATGAGTTTTTCCGTATGCAATCAAGTCTTTCCAAGTAACTATGTTTTACGCTATGCATGAAAGTTTTTATGGTCCTATGTTTTAAAGAAAGCCTCATGATTCCTTTGCCGGCCAAGCATGCGACTAACCTGACTCCAGACCCGGGTTTAATAGGTCTGTTGATACATGTTCTGGACCCGTTCAGATCCGGGGTTAATTGATCTGATACATGTTATGGACCCGTCTCAGACCCGGGGTTAATTGGTCTGCTGATATGTTCTGGACCCGCTCAGATCCGGGGTTAATTGATCTGACACTCTGTTTTTCTGACATGTTATTTTATGGGACCAAAATGATGTTTTGACACGACATGACATTATGCATTGCATTTTGCATAATCCATGGGCATGCTGACATGTTGTATGTTACGGTTAATGGTTAATAAGACATTATTGGTATAGCACTATCTAGAATTATGCTTAGGCTATATCGTCAAGCAATTTCAGGATTAAAGACCAGGTATGAATTATTATTTGAGGTTTTCGGGTTATTACATTCATGTTATAATTCTTTATGTATTTCATGGTAGTTTATTGTATTCTTGCTGAGTGACTTTTATCACTCACTCTTTTATTTTTCCCCAGAGCTGGCTAATGCTAAGATTGAGTGGATTGAGGATGAGCCGAGGGTACCATATCCGTAGGCGAGGAAATATGAAGGAAGCAAGCTTAAGGACTTTTGTGCAGCCAAGATGTTGTATTATGAACAATGTTTGAACTCTTGAATTTCGGTTATGTCGTTTTGTGGGACTGCTACTTTTGGGAACTTAGTACTTTCGTAATGGATGTTTATTTTGAAAAGTTTAAATTCTGCCTAAATTTTACTACCATGTTAAATGTTAGCATGGGATTCCATGGCTTATGTTATGGATTTTTGCATGTTATGCATGACGCTTTGTACTCTCCTTAGTGAAGTACGGCGGGTGCACCGTATTCGGAGGAGGTCCGGGTGCGAGGCGCTACAGGTGGTATCAGAGCCCAGGCTCTAGATTTTGGGCAGAACGTAGAACTAAGTTATGATCTTACAATCTAAGTTTGATCTTAGACGAGAGTCGACCTTAGATTAGGACGACTTAGACGGGAAATTAGGGTCATGACTTAATAACAAAGCCCAAGTCGATGAAGGTTGTACATGTCATAAAATTTAATTCGTATTTTATTTCATGAATAACCATTGAATTGGATTATAAATTAAATTTTATCGCCAATCTAGCTATTCTAGCATTGAATAAAATCTTGACGCTCCGTAGTACAGATGGCATCACGGACTAATGAACAAGCATTATCACTTTCACCCCCGGGTAGCACTGGGTTCTACTACTGGCAACTAGTAAGAGCATATATCCCAGAGTTTGGCGGAGAATCTAACCCCGAGGAGGCAGAAAAATGGTTAGATGAAGTCGAAAGTAACTTCTTGCTGATACGAGCACTCGAGAAGGTAAAGACACCAATTGTCTGGCCGTTTTTGATCGGCAAGGCCAGTCAGTGGTGGAGGACTTGTATCCAGCCACTGCCCTGACCAGTGACTTGGGCAAGGTTTCTAGAGGAGTTTTGTGAATTTTTCCTCTCTCCTGACCTAATCATGAAGACGGTTGAGGAATTTGACACCTTAAGACAAGAACCAGGTATCACTGTCTCGGAGTACGCTCGTCGGTTCACTACATTGGGCCGCTATTGTTGTACCCCGCCGAAAAATCATATAGTACTAGAAGACTCGTATAAGTGAATTAATAAAGTGGTATCCTTCGAATGCCTTTCACTAAGTTTCCTTAGTAATTCTTTTATGATGAGCAATATAATTATTCAAGCATGATATATGGACCATGACCAATTCAAATTCACCCAAAGGGGGCTTAAGAGAAATTTCGGCCACAAGGTTTAAAAAGGGCCTTAAAAAGGGGTTTTTCCCAAATTATAGGAGAGTTCAATCTTAAGGGCCTCCCTAAAATAAAGCCAAATGAAAAATTAAGGAGTGTAAGTAGTGGACAATTCTTTTCCCAAATTCTTGGAGAATTTCGGCCTAGCCCAAGGGAAATTGGGAATTTTCTAACTTTATTTTTAAAACAAGAAAAAGGGAAACAATTAAAAAGGGGGCAAATACCCACATGGCTTCTTATTAAACTCATTTGGAGAGAAATTAAGCATGATAAAGTTTCCCCGCAAGGAGTCAAAACCGCCCCCCCCCCATGGTTGACCAAGAAAAATTACCATGGTTACTTAATATTTACTACAAGGTTAAGGAAATAACTCTAGTTGGATAAAGTAACTATAGTTGACATAAAGTAACTATAGTTGGCATAAAGTAACTATAGTTGGCATAACGTAACTATAGTTGACAAAAAGTAACTATAGTTGACATAAAGTAACTATAGTTGCCTTAAAGAAACCTTGGTTAGTGAAAAGAAACCAAGGTTAATTAGCTTGGAGAATCCCTTCCCCTCCCAACATAACCCACGGTTTTCCTTAAGCAAAGGGGAAGAAAATCTTCTCCAAGCAATTTTAGAACACTTAGAATACTACTCCATCATCATCAAACTTTCGGCCATGATGAAGCTAGGAGTGTGAGATCATCTTCATCTTCAAGCCTTGAAGAACTCATCTAGGTAAGTTGAATGTTGAATCTCCTAATTGAGTTCTATATTTCAAAGAATGAAACTCACCTTGGTACCCCTCTTTCATGTCAAAAACGTGAACATTCAAAATGGTCACAAGATGAAGATTTGACAAGCTACTTAGGAGAAGCTAACATCTTGGTGGTTAGAATCCATCTCAAGCTCCATTCAAGCTTCATTTTGGTAAGATGAATCTAGCCTCAATCTAGCTCCATTCTTCATTTCAAATGGTAGCTAATGTTCTCCTTCTTCTCCTCTTCAAAAACGTGTGCTATGAGTAAAGTGGAGGAAGACTTCATTCCATTTCAACCAAGGTTCAAGCAACGGAAAAGCTCTAAGGTTCAAAGAGGCAAGTATACTCTAGCCAATCTTGCCTTATTTATGAAGTGTATGCTTGAATGACTAGCCATTTTTAAGTTATGGATTTTAGTTGAAGATTCTAAGAACAAGACATGAACTTAGTTGATGTAAAGAGAAGTGTTGGTATGAAAAGTGACATGTTCTAAGCGTAAAGGGCAAGACGGTTGGTATGAGTTGTGTGTAGCCTAAAATGAGTTATGAGACCTGAAATAACTATGTTTAAATGTGCATTTGATGTTTAGTAAGTCACCTTAATGAATGAAGTTGGTTGAAGAATGCTTGAACAATAAAAAGGTGAAGAAGTGCTGAAACTACTGGAGCTGGCAGATTTGTGTTGCTAATTGTGTGACTTGAGAATGAACCTTAGAAGTGTTCAATTAAGCTAAATTTTGACATGACACTATCTTTGTGTGCGTAGTACAAGTGAGAGTTGGAATTGCAGTAAAAAGAGTTATGGTTTATTTTTAATAAATCTTTTGGTGAAACTGCTCAAGAAGAAATTACTGGAACTGGGCAGAACAGTGTGGCGTTTTGCATGACCTGAAAATGAATCTTAGGAGTATTCAAATTGGCTAATTTTTGGTGTTATGTTAGGCTCATATGTATATGAAATGTGTGAGTTGGAATTTCAATAAAAGGAGTTGTGGTTTATCCTTAATGAAGTTTTTAGTAAGAAGTGGTCAAACAGAAGTACTGGAACTGGACAGATTTATGTGTTATGTTGAACGACCTGAACATGAATCTTAGGAGCGTTTAAATTGGCTAATTTTTGGTATGGTGATAGCCTTATGTGTATGTGAAATGTGAGAGGTGGAATTTTGATGAAAGGAGTTGTGAATGATTATTAATGAAATTGTTGGCGAAACTGCTCAAACAGAGTTGCTGGAACAGGACAGTTTTGAGTAGTAAGTTGTGTAGCTTGAAAATGCACCTTAGGAATATGCAAATGAGCTGATGTTTGGTAGGATGATATTTTGATGTGTTTATGACATCTGTGAGTTAGAATTTTAGTAAAAGGAGTTGTGGTTGGGTCACAATTTATTTCGTGATACAACTGGTCAATCCAGTCTCTGCATATACCCAATTTGGGAAAGTAATTAGATGACCCCTTTAAACTTATTGAATTTCCTTGGAAATTTTATGATAATTACTTAGGGCATAGATGTGCATGTTCATGTAAAGAAACCAGCCTAAAACCACCATTTTGATAGTTAACAACGGAGTTGAAGTTAGTGGTACAAAACTGGAAAATAGGACAGTTTAATGTCTTAAGTTGTAAGGCTTCGATCTTGATCATCTAGGCTTGAATGTGATGTTTAGCCTTATGAATACTGTTCCTTGGTGAATTAGCTATGTTTTTCAGGTGATGGATCAAAATGAATAAAGTTTTATGACCCACAAAACTGAGGTAAGGCGGTACTGCCCTGCTGATTTTAGCAGTACCTTTGATGATAGTATGATGTTTTGAGGTAGTTAGACATTTCGTAATGTTACGAAATTTTAATAGCATGTGTCTAAGCCTTCATTATGCATATGTATGGCATGAGTTTATGAATATGAGCACTAATTGATGAGCACGAGGCTGTATGAACAGAATGTGAGTTTAAAAGACAAGTCCGTGCATGCATGATATGATGTATTTGTTCACGAGTCGCATAATGCATGTCATACATTGAATCATCGTCACTTACATGATTTATGGCATGGATTTTATGTGAAAGAAAGATGAAAAGCGTTTTCAAAAAGATGATTTTGTTTTAAAAGAACGCTTCCCCACCGGTACCGTGTGTGAGTATGAACTTGGCCAGTATGAACCTGAGCAGATCCGGGTTAAGTGATCTGACAGAATGACCGTGCAGGCCCGGAAAATAATAGGCCTGATGATGAGAATGATGATGATGACCGTGTGGGCCCGGAAAAGAATAGACCCGGCAAGTATGATGACGTTACCGTTCTGAATCCGGGAATAATAGATTCGAAGGGGAGAAGTTACCGCCTCAGATCCAGGAAGATAGATCTGAACACTCTATTGTTTTACGATGATGATGATTTGAAAGAAGAGCATGAAAAGATCATATTCTCATTTTTATCATGATGCATCACACGTACATATGCATGCATGTTACATTCAGTAAGTCATTGTGTAGTGACACATGATACTTAGACTAAGTTGTGGTGACCTCGTAGACCCTAAGTATGACTTCCCTAAGTGATGACTCTTGTTATGTTATGAATTGATGCGAGGTACAGACTTTTATTGTTATGCTCATTAAGTAACGATTTTATTTAAGTTATGATTTTGACGCATTAAGTGATGATCCCTGTCGGGTATTGGATCGAGGGCATTATGTGCTACTTTTGCACATTCATACGCATTGCATATGGTCATGAGCATGATGTTGAGTCTATTTGCAGTAGGCTGTGTTATTAATTGCTTCGTGACTAAGTTATGATTCTATTTCCTTAACGGCTATTGATTGAAGGGATGAGATGCTAGCCAAATGTTAGAGGTAATGTTACATAGGTTTGATCCTCCTATCCCTCGTTACCTAAGTTATGATTTCACTAGTGTTGATATGTAAGCTATGATCTTATTCATGACCTTTAGGCCAAGTTGTTTTGAATTAGTAGCTCCTAGGTTATGATCTTTATTGAGAGACGACCTTTTTGTATGTCATGATCTTTATTGAATGATGATCCTTTCTTAAGCTATGGTGTCTGTTAAGTTTTAATCTCTGTTAAGCTATGACCTTGGATATACCTTCTGTTGACTTCTTACGGGTGTTTAGTGGAAGGGCAGGTATGTTCTAAACCGAATTATGGGGTTCGGTTCTTGTATGTATTTTCCAGTTAATGCATGATTGTTTATGGTGTACTTGATGGTGACTTTGTCACTCACCCCCTATTTTTCCTCCCAGAGGCTGCAGGGAACAGGGTAGAATGGATTGAGGATGGACCTAGAGCCCCTACCCGTGAGTGCAGCGAAGGATGGGCAAATTAGGAGACGTGACTTGACGATTATGACTGATGACTGATTATGTAGTTGTGATGGGAAACATCTACTTTTGAGAGTTTCGATACTTTGATTTGGGTTGTAAAACAAAGAATGATCTAGTGGATGTTTTTAATTTAAAGTTTTAAATTCTGCCACGGTTTCGCATACTTATCTGCGTGTAAGCGCGAAAATCCATGCATTATACCATGGATCTTGATACGTATGAGACGAAGCCTAGTACTCTCCTTAGTGAAGTACGGCGGGTGCACCGACTCCGGCGGGGCCGGGGTGCGGGGCGCCACAGCTATGTTCCCTTGATCATGGAAGACGAGAAGCATAAGGTAATCCGATTCATGCGAGGTCTAGACTTTCGGATCAAGATTCGGCTAGCCAATGCATATTCTAGCACTTTTGAGGAATTACTCGAGGACTGTTACAGAGCAGAACGCGATATTAAACTAAAGGAAGGACAAAATAAAGGACTTAAGGAGCGCAGTAAGGAACGAAGCAGGAGGTGGCAGCCGCGTCCACATGGGGATAACAAAGAAACAACCAAGAATACTAACCTGGATGAAAGAGTGCCTGATTCAGCAATGCCTGAAACCTCAAACCCCTAATAGGTATGTCTAACTGCCCATTTAAATAAGAAGTACCCATGTTGTTCATTATCCAACTATAAATGGTCATGCTAAAGATCGAATTAGAGCAACATGATAAACAGCATCAAGAAATATTTCTACATGGCCATTAATACATGGACAAAGAAGATAACTAGAGTAGCACAAATGAAGCATGAAGGTTGGAATACATTACCAAATTTGTTCTTAACAGTCAGATTGGCACCCTGATGGTCGAAACTCAACAAGGCATCAATGAAGGGTAAGTACCGGTTACCTAGGATCAATGATTTGTCTGACCTGCTTCGGGAAACGCAAACAATGACAAAGCGGAGTTGCGAATTGAATACCTCCAACAGAAGAATCAAGATTAAGGATGTACATGAACTATGTATAAGACATGTCATAGACATTTCGAAACAATTAGGATTGACAAATGTCTTTCTATGTTAATAGATCTTACGAATCTAGTATCTAAGGGGTATTTAAATAAACTGGTTTAAATTCCTTCTTTAACTAATATAATCTAAAAAGGGGAAAAAGGGAAAATTCCGTGGGCCATAACTCCTTATAGTTGGACAAGAAATTACAAGCTGGGAGTATCTAACACATTCTAGCAGTAACGATATGACGTGACGGAATTTTGCCTAGCTTGATAATCCAAATAATGTATGTGGACCAAGCAAATAAGGATACCTTTATGTTTTGAAAAAGAAAACAGAGATTTTGTGAAGAACAAGAAACCCTCGAAAGGTCATAAGATTTAAAGAAAGGATTATGATTCTAGATTCGATTACTACAAATAATAGCATATCGACGAAATAGATGAGTTGGGTAGGACTTGACGAAAGATTTAAGGTTTACCATTATACGGTAATACATTCTCAAACTAAGGTACGAATCATCGAACATGTACTCTAGGAGAGCAATTTCGAATACTGATCGATACAAAAAATATACGCAATATAGCTAGCACGTGTTTACACCAAGATGGTTACAAGAGGTGAGCGCATGATTTATAGCCAGGGATTAAGGATCTCTATCATGTTCTGCATATTTAACGAAGAGAATGAAATCTCAATATTACATGATCATGTTGGTTACATCATTGTCGACCCTGGAAGAAATGTCATCATCAGTACATAGTATCGAGATCGGAGGTGCTTAAGACATGAGAAGGATAATACCTTTAGAGAATAAAGGACAAGTCCTAACGTAAACTCTAGGAAAGGCTGAACAAAGCAGTTGCAAGGGGACTAGATAGATATTTTGCTATGTCTTACCTACCAAAGGATAAGGACAGGACATCAAAGACCCGCAAGTTTGTTGCA
>AP025040.1:32813930-32841437 GCA_036186865.1 Eustoma russellianum
AATACTGATCGATACAAAAATATACGCAATATAGCTAGCACGTGTTTACACCAAGATGGTTACAAGAGGTGAGCGCATGATTTATAGCCAGGGATTAAGGATCTCTATCATGTTCTGCATATTTAACGAAGAGAATGAAATCTCAATATTACATGATCATGTTGGTTACATCATTGTCGACCCTGGAAGAAATGTCATCATCAGTACATAGTATCGAGATCGGAGGTGCTTAAGACATGAGAAGGATAATACCTTTAGAGAATAAAGGACAAGTCCTAACGTAAACTCTAGGAAAGGCTGAACAAAGCAGTTGCAAGGGGACTAGATAGATATTTTGCTATGTCTTACCTACCAAAGGATAAGGACAGGACATCAAAGACCCGCAAGTTTGTTGCAGCCCATTCAAACTCCAAGAGAAAATGGAATCGTGTCACTATAGATTTCGTGACTAACATGTCAAGGACAAAGAATAGACAGGTTACTAGTGAGTGATGAGACGATCGTCTGACGGAGTCTACCATTTTGGTAACCTTACAAACACGGTACGGAAGGAAATGCCAATCTCCACATTAGTAGGATGGACTCGTGAATCGAAGAAGCATTAAAGGAGTCATACCACATCCCTTTGACTAGTACTCTTATGTTTCGAGGACGAAACTTTTAATAAGGGGGGAAGTATGTTGTACCCCGCGAAAATCGTACTATACTAGAAAAACCGTATGATGCGACGTAATGAATGAGCTCTCCAAGTTGCATTTTATTAAGCTACCTTAGTGATTCTGTATCTAAAAATCCCTTGGAGATAGGCGCGATATAATTATACAAATGGATGTCATGGAGCGCATGAAATGACCACTTAGCCCTCCAAGACTTAGTAAATTCAGTCATTGGGCCTTGGACAATCTTGGAATAAATTCCATTTTTATAAGAAGATTAGCCCAAGTAGTTTTCCTCAAAGCGGGACGCACAACCTACACTATAAGTTAGATGATAGGAGAAACATCATGTTTATGGGAATAAATCAATGAGTGAAAAGACAATAATGATCTCCAAGCCCTGGTAATTTCGGCCACAAGATATTGATGAACATTAGGATATTTTCTTCTTACAAAAAAGACTAACCTAAATAAGTCTTCTTAAAAGTAAACCTAAAAAGAACTAGATATTATAAGTATGGTGTAATATGTGATGATGTACTATAAAAGGTGTGAAAGGACAAACATGCCCTCCCAACAGCCCAAGAATTCGGCCAAGAGGCCTTGATCAACCTCGGAACAATTCTTTTATAAGAATGCAAATATGGATGATCCTCACAAAGCAAGATCAAAATCATAATTGGATGAAATAAATAATATCATAAGTTATTAAAGTATGGGATATGATAAACGTGAAAAGACTAAACTATCCCAAAGGGCCCAAAATTTCGGCCAAAGCATGGAAGGCCTCTAGAACTCTCTAGCCATTTCTCTTATTTAAAAAGAATAACTTAAATTATTATAGTTAAGGTAAAAATGGGCATGCAAGACAAAAGCTACCATTTTCACAAACCCAAGAATCTTTTTCAACTTTTCATGAAACTTGTTCCCTCCTTCCCCTCCCCATGAACCGGCCACCCTTCCCCTCACCCCTAGATTGTTTTATCTTGAAAGACAACTCATTTCAATTTCATCTTAAACACTTTCTCAAGAAGCTTTCAAGCCAACACTTAAGCAATTCTTCCATCTCCCCCCACATACTCAACTTTCGGCTAGCACCTTGAAGCTAGGAGGCTCACTTCAACCATCATTCAAGCTCAAAGACATCTAGGTAAGCTTTGTTCCAAACTTCTTAAGTGGGTTCCTTATTTTCAAAGAATGAAACTCATTTGGTTACCTCTCCTAACCACCAAAAGTCGTGGCCTTTAGGCTCAATGGGTGCAAGGTCTTCAACCTCCTAAGTGGTGCAAACTCTTGCTAGGAAAGCTCCATTCAAAATCTCATTTTGGTAAGAATGTCCAACTTCAAAATAGCCCTATTTTCATTATGAGAATAATGACTAACATTCTCCTTTTCTTCCTTATCCCAACCGTATGCTCAAGAGTGAGGAGGAGAAAGATTTCAACTCATCTCATTCCATAACCAAGCTAAGACAAAAGCTTTAGCTTGAAGAGGCAAGTATACACTAATCTCTCATGATTTACTTAAAGATTTAGTAGCTTGAATGATTAGAAGTTCCTAAGATATGATCTTTAGTTGGATGTCTTAAGTTCAAGATTGCATGTTAGTGATTTTCTAAGAAAAATGCCTTGCATTAGTTTATTCTCTCAAAGATGGAATCTTTTCTTACATGCAACATGATATGAGGCTGTTTTAGGATGGATTAAGGTGCATTAAGTGAGTCTAGGCAAGATTAAGTCTTGGTTGAAACTTGAGTGGTCCTAGGTAGTCATGCATGTAAAGGATGTGAGTTTATGAGGTTGTTTGTAAGATTGGGCTAAAATGACTCTTGAATGTACATGTTTTAATACATGTTGTAAAATGTGTTTAAGGTACCACATATGTTTCGGCCTAAAGGATGAAAGGAGGGTAAGCCTTGACTCCAAGGAAGAACATTTGTTTTGAACATATATGATACTTTTCGGTGTCAATCTATAAACTGTTTGGTATGATACAAAAAGTGACTTTATATAAAGCATGGGATCTGGATATTCATGATACAAGGGGGTTGTATATGTTAACCAATAAGTTATTTCATTAGAACAAGATAAAGGGTGGATTTTTGACATGAATGAATGGCAAAACATCAAACCTCTGCAATAGGCAGAATGGAACAACGTTTTTAATAGCCTAAAAGGGGATCTTGTAGACCTTCAATCAAGCTGATTTTTGGTACAACGTTAGCCCTATGTGTGTAGCAGATATAAGAGTTGTAATTTTGATAAAATAAGTTACGGATTATTTTTAATAAAACATTTGGTAGAACTGCTCAGGATGGAAATTCTGGAACCTGGCAGAATTGTATAACGTTTTGAGTAGCTTAAAAATGGATCTTGTAGATGTGCAATAAAGCTGCTTTTTGGTATGGTGACAAAATTAGGTGTGTAGTAAATATGGAAATTGGAATTTTGGTAAAATGAGTTATGAATTATTTTTAAGAAATTAATTAGTAAAACTGCTCCAGTCAGCTAAAATCACTGGAACAGGGCAGAAATAAGTAACGTGTTGTTTGGATCAAAAATAGACCTTAGGAACATGCAAATGGGCTAATTTTAGGTAGTATGCTAGTTTCACGTGTTTATGATATGTGTGACTTGGAATGCCGGAAAAAGCAATCATGGTTTTTCCACAATTGAATTTTTAGTAAAATAGGTCAGTCCAGTCTCAGCACATGACCCATTTCAGAAAAATAATTAAATGAGCCTTTTATGGATATTGGATTGACCTGAAAATTTTATGACAATCACCTAAGACCTAAAAGAGTAAGATCATGCAAATTAATCAAGTTGGTCCTAATGTTTTAGTGGGTAAATATGGACATGAAGTTGATGTACTAAAACTAGAATTTTGGCTGAACAGGGGATTAATTTAAAAAGGCCCAATTTTGAAGAATTCGGATATATATATATATATATATATATATATATATATATATATATATATATATATATACGGTTTGGGCTTATGAGTGTTATGCCTTAGGAAGTTTATTATACTTTCCAAGTTGTGGTCCAAATAATTAAGGTTTTAAGGTTTAGAAAGGTTAACCTAGCCGCCTATGAATATAACGTAGGAATTGGGAACTCTTAGTTTCTGAAATCATGCATGTTGACATGTTATAAGGAATGCATACGATTATTCACGTCATGACTTGCATTGCATATCACTTCATGTATCATGCATGATCATATGCCACATGAAATCTGATTTTTATGAGTTTTTCCGTATGCAATCAAGTCTTTCCAAGTAACTATGTTTTACGCTATGCATGAAAGTTTTTATGGTCTCATGTTTTAAAGAAAGCTTCATGATTCCTTTACCGGCCAAGCATGCGACTAACCCGACTCCAGACCCGGGGTTAATTGGTCTGTTGATACATGTTCTGGACCCGTTCAGATCCGGGGTTAATTGATCTGATACATGTTCTGGACCCGTCTCAGACCCGGGGTTAATTGGTCTGCTGATATGTTCTGGACCCACTCAGATCTGGAGTTAATTGATCTGACACTCTGTTTTTCTGACATGTTATTTTATGGGACCAAAATGATGTTTTGACACGACATGATATCATGCATTGCATTTTGCATAATCCATGAGCACGCTGACATGTTGTATGTTATGGTTAATGGTTAATAAGACATTATTGGTATAGCACTATCTAGAATTATGCTTAGGCTATATCGTCAAGCAATTTCAGGATTAAAGACCAGGTATGAATTATTATTTGAGGTTTTTGGGTTATTACATTCATGTTATAATTCTTTATGTATTTCATGCTAGTTTATTGTATTCTTGCTGAGTGATTTTTATCACTCACTCTTTTATTTTTCCCCAGAGCCGGCTAATGCTAAGATTGAGTGGATCGAGGATGAGCCGAGGGTACCATATCCGTAGGCGAGGAAATATGAAGGAAGCAAGCTTAAGGACTTTTGTGTAGCCAAGATGTTGTATTATGAACAATGTTTGAACTCTTGAATTTCGGTTATGTCGTTTTGTGGGACTGCTACTTTTGGGAACTTAGTACTTTTGTAATGGATGTTTATTTTGAAAAGTTTAAATTCTGCCTAAATTTTACTACCATGTTAAATGTTAGCATGGGAGTCCATGGCTTATGTTATGGATTTTCGCATGTTATGCATGACGCTTTGTACTCTCCTTAGTGAAGTACGGCGGGTGCACCGTATTCGGACGAGGTCTGGGTGCGGGGTGCTACAGGTGTTTTATTTGGAGATATTTGGGATATTGGAACTGCGGCTATTGGGGTTTTTTGAAGAAGTTCTTCTTCTTCTTCAACTTTATCCGCCCACGTTTTCCGTGGGATATTATTGTCATTATTTGCTGGTAGCTTTCCTTTGCCCTTTGACTTCCTCGGCATTATGTCTGTTTCGGAGGAATTCTCTGGTCAGAAAGTCGGGAACAAAATTTGTATCTCCTTTTATATATTCAATATCAAAATCATAAATACTTAATAAAGCTTGCCATCTAGCAAATATTTGTTTTGAAGCTAAATTTTTAACATCCTTTTGTACAATTTCTTTTGCAGATTTGCAATCAATACGTAAAAGAAATTTTTTATTCAACAAATCATTTTGAAATTTATTAATGCATAATACAATACTCAAAATTTCTTTTTTAATAGTAGAATATGATTTTGGGTATCATTCCAATGACCAGAAGTATATTGAACAATAAACTCTTTTCCATTTTGTAATTGTTTTAAATTGCACCATATCCAATATCTGATGCATCTTTTCAACTATTTTAAATAGATCTGGATCTGCTATATATAAGCAGGGTATATCAGATACTAGACTTTTTATTTTCCTAACTACTGAAGTATGTTCTTCAGTCCATATTGGTGGGTTTTTCTTTAATCTATTATGTAATGGTTTTGCAATTATTATTATATTTGGAATAAAATCAACAACATAATTTAAAGATCCAAGAAATCTTCGTAATTGATTTTTATCCAATATTTTATCTGGAAATTTGGATGCAAATTGTAGAGATCTTTCTATTGGTAATATTGTTCCTTGGGTTAAATGATGACCTAAGAATCTTATTTTAGTCTGAAATAAAGACATTTTAGATTGGGATAATACCAAACCATTTTTCTTTGCTATATAAAAGAAAGTTTTTAAGTGTTTAAAATGTTCTTCTATTGATGGGAAAATATTAATACATCTATATGTACAATGCAAAAATTAGAATAATCCATAAATATATTATTCATAATTCTCTGATATTCAGAAGGTGTATTTTTTAATCCAAATAGCATTTTTTCATTCATATTGACCAAATGGAACTGTGAATGCTGTTTTGTATCTATCTTTTCAGATATTTGTATTTGCCAAAATCCTGATTTCATATCAAATTTTGAATATATCGATACAGAATGTAATCTTGTTAATAAATCTTTTTATTAGGTAATGGATATCTTATCCATTTTAACGCTTTATTTAATGGTTTATAATTTATTACTAATCTAGGTGTTCCTCTTTCTATTTCTGCATTTTATTGACATAAAAAGCAGCACAACTCCAAGGAGACCTTGATTTTTGTATTAATCCTTTTGATTCTAGATCTTGTATTTCTTTTTTGTAATGTTTTTGTAATTCAGAATTCATCTGAATTGGTCTTGCTTTTGTAGGTATTTCTTCTTCTCTGAATTCTGGAGTATATGGAAGATCAACTATATGTTGTTTCCTCGACCAGAAAGCATTTGGAAGATCTGAACGAAGTTCATTTTCAAATGATAATTTAAGATTTTGTATTTTAGTAATTATCTTTGGATCTTTTAAAGATTGTTCTATCTTATTGATATTTACTGTATCTTTTAATGATTGTAATTGGAAAGTTTTACTTTTGATTATTGCATTTATTTGTTTATGAATAGAACAGGCTTTTATTAAATCTAAATTTTTTGTTTTAGGTTTTCTAAAAATTCAAAATGTAAGTTTTTGTTTCTTATTTTAAAAGAAATAGAATTAATTCCTACCTTATATGGTGTAATTAGATTCATAAAAGGTGTTCTAGTAT
Source organism: Eustoma russellianum (assembly GCA_036186865.1). Classification (NCBI taxonomy): domain Eukaryota; kingdom Viridiplantae; phylum Streptophyta; class Magnoliopsida; order Gentianales; family Gentianaceae; genus Eustoma; species Eustoma russellianum. The sequence goes on from AP025040.1 coordinate 32,820,665, forward strand.
AACTGCATAATGAATATCATCTACAACTAAGAACATTGTTTTATTGATGTATTGGATTTTATAATGTAAGCTTCAGTTTTACTTTTGACTTGTAATTGTATTGGTATTGGTAGAGAGTCTAGTAGTTGTAGATTCTTTACAAGATTTTGGGACTAAATTAGTTTTAATACAATTTAAATCTGCTCCTGTACCAAATAGAGCAATTGTATCTAAATGATATTTTGAGAATTTTATTGTTATTATTAAATATTTTCTTGATGTTATTTCTCTTAAAACAAATAAAAAATCTTCTGGCACATTAGAAATATTTTCTATGATATTGGTATCTATATTGTATCTATATTTACTGGTTCTGTTTCTGAAGATTGATCAGACTCTTCTGTAGTCTGTAATTTTGTAAGTATTAATTTCATAACCTCTGAATCTTGTTTTTGTTTATTTTTTAACTTTTAATTCTATTTTATTTCTTTTATTTCTTTTTGTAGATCTGGGATTGTTGTATTTTATTCTTTGTATCTTGTTTTTATTTAATATACTAGTTAAATCATAATAACTAGTTGAAACATTTGGTAATATAACTGGTTTATTTGTTTCTTTTGTTTTGAATTTATATCTATTATTCTATCTAAATATTCTTTTTGTAATTGAGGGTTTTATATGTTTTAACATTTCTAATATTGTTTTTGTTCTTTTGTTAGAACATAAATATGTTTTTCTCAGAGATTCTGAAGAAGATGTGTATATTCATCAACTTGAAGATCTTCAGCAGACTCGAAAGATGTTTCTTCTGTCTCAAGAAGATTCAACAAGTAGATTTGAATTTTTTCTCTAGTATAGATTCTTCTAGATTTAATTCTTGTAATTTTGTTTTTAATCTACAATAATTTGCAGTATGACCTTTCTTATGACATTTATAACATTCAATATTTTTGTAATCTTTTGTATTTTTTTTTTCTTGTAATTTGTCTTTTGTAAGGTTTTTTAGTATATTTTGTTGTATTATTTTATAAATTCATTAGAGGATTTTTGAAATCTTTTTATATTTATTTTTTTTATATCTGTTGTTATATTTGTTGTTATAAGGTTTTCTAATATTTCTATTATAGGTTTTCTAGAACATTCTCCTTGACATTCTTATTATAAGGTTTATATGGATCATTATCAAATTGTTTGCAGAAAGTTCCTAATTCAGACTTAGTCTGCTTAATTCTTTCTTTAAACCACTTTGTAATCTTATCTTGGCATAATCTTAATCCTTCTTTTTGTATAAAACTTATTAATTCTCCATATGTATAGTTTGAATAAGATATTATTTGTTGTCCTGAATTTTCTCTAATTTTATTTCTAACTTTTTCTCCTAATAAATTTGGTAGCAAGGAATTTTTCCTTCCAGAATGGCTGATTAGAATCCTCTCTAATCATGACTCTGGTTAGAAAAGTATTTTTATACCATTGAAAATCACTAAGTTTTCTACATCAGATATTGTTCCTTCATCGATAATTATAGGATTATTTTCTTGATCAACTTTTATTGCATTTAATATTTCTTGTTCTGCATGGGAGTTAAATAATGATCCCACCAACCTTTAAGTTGTTCAGAGAAACCAGAAATAAGGTATTCAACAATTGCTTTATCATTAGGTGTCAACTGAGTTCTATAAGCATTTGCTGCCATCGTCATTTGTTGTAATACATTTATTATTTGATATTCTGACATACCATCTATATTCCAAGAATATATTGATTGTGCATCAAAACGATATTGGGAAATAGGTTTTATTTTTGAATCTGTAGACATTTGTACTGGTACTATAGATTTATCATTCTATTTTTTCTACTTTATTACTTTAGAATTGCTATTCTGAATTGTTCAAATGCTTTGCTTATTTCATTATCTGAGCTATCAGAATTATTTGAAGATTCATTTTCTTCTAAATTATTAATTTTAGAAGAAGTACTTCTTTTTCTTATTTCTAGTTCTGCTAGCTATAGAAGTATTAACATTTGAATCTGCTACTACTCATTTGTTATAGAATTACTATTTTCTAACTTTTTCTATACGACTTAATTGTTGTTTTATAAATTGATTGAAATCATCTTTATTAGATATAGGTTGCATACTAGAAGATGATATTTGAAAGGGTTTGAATAATGTGTTTAAATTTTTGATTAGGTAATTCTTCACTTATAGATTTTGGTTTGTCTGGTAATATTTTTCTAACTTATCTAATTGTTTTATATTGTATGTAGATGTGTATTTGTATAATTATTTTGTTGAATAATATGTTTAGTATTTGTAAGAGAATCTTCTGTCATATTTTTGTAAGGAATAGCTTCTATTGGATTCCTGATACATCTAATTTTATTCCTGCTAAAGGTGGATGATTTGACACTATCTTTTTTGATGATGTGATGGTTATCCACTCTTTTGGTTTTTCAATTATTGGGTTTAAAGTTTTAAAGGAAATTTATATTATTTTGTGAAGCATATATTTGAAACCAATCAAAGAAATATATGTTTATTTTATGATATTTATAAATTCATAATATTCTTCTTGTATTTGTTTTCTATATTGCAATAATGTTTAAAAAACCATTCTCTTTTACCAGTATTTTCTGGCTATAAAATCATTGTGTAAAAATTTTATTTACCGTAAATTCTTTTTCTATAACATTCAATTCATTTGCAATATTATCTGTTATTGCTGATTGTGTTGGACTATTAGGTTCACTAAAATCTGATTTATGTAAATATTTTGTGATGTACTATGTGCATTATATCAGATTTAGAATAATACTCTTTTTTAGAAAACTGGTCTAGGAATTTCCGTAGAATAATCAGCTTTTCTAAATGAAGAGTTGCATATTCAACATCTGATGTTGAAAATCTTGTTTTTGGTAAGGAACATCTATCACAGATGGTATCTGTGAAAATCTTCCTAAATTTATTGTGCTAGAAATATGCATTATCTTTTTCTCTAGTGGAGAAACTTCTAGCAAAACTCAATTTAACTGATCCATCATTTAATTGTCTTATTCTGTTGATCTCAGTATTTGGTTCATGTATTTTATTTGTAGCTTTTACTGCTCCTTCCAAGACCCATTCATATGGAAGATTTACATCATTCCATTTTATAGATCTTGAAATTACAGCATTAGATCTGGTCAGATCTGTATGTAGAATCATTGTTTCTCCTCTTTTCAAAGAGTGTTTTGGTTTTGGACCAATAAACATGGAACTCATTACCTTGTAATGAATCCGATATATTAAAGCCAATGGAATTGATCCTGGCAACATATCATATCCATGTGTTTTGATTTGAAGTACTAAAGTTTTCAATATTTTGTATCTTTTAAGAACATGAAAAATTAGGATAACAATCAAAAGAGATTGGTCCTGTACATAGACTAGACTCGACGAACTAAGAAGTGATTGTTCAAAGTTATTATGCTTATATCTCTTAAGACTACTAATATTGATGTATCTAAACCTTCTCTTGTTAAAGGTTTATACCTACTTGTATAAACAAACATGTAAATATTGATATCCTTTCTTTTTATGTTTTTCTAGTGATTTATAAGATAGAAGTTGTATTGTTTCAAAAGGTTTAGAGAGTGGAATATCTCTTTCCTCCGTTTTAATTATATAATCTGATTTTAACATATTGAATATTGAAGACTCATATATTTCATTCTTCTTATCTTTGGAATGACCCAGTTATTTACCGCTTTGTCAAAATTCTCTATTATTATTTCCTCAGTGTTGATAATTTTATTCTTATTTGCACATGTTACTGAGCTGCATGAAGCAGATCCTTCGAACATATCCTCCATCTTTATATATGCTTTCTTTTATATTTGTTTGGATCTTTGGCTACAAACACTTTGACGCATACAGGATTTGTTGCTCTTCAGATGAGACTGATAACCCAGCGTGTACAAAGCAAACACTCACCAAAGATTTACACAAATAATCAAAAGATATATAAAACTGAATGATTTATCGGTAGATCTGAACCGTTTGGCTCTGATACGACACCACAAACAGGAATATAAACAACCGACACCAAAAGATAATAATAATAAACAATAGTAACAAAACAAAAAACAGAAATGTAAACAAAATTAAAAACTATAAGTAAAACAAAAACAAATTAACAGAATTTAAATGGGAGTGTAAAATCAATTAAAAGAATTTAAATGGGGGTGTTTAAACTCCCTAAGAGGATAAATAAAGAATAGTAAATAAAAAGGGAGAGGGATAAGGTTAGGCGGAACTAATTCCAGCCATATAATATGTATATTATAATAATTTAATAATATTATAATTAGGCGGTATATACCGACCCAATTATATAGATATATAATACATAAAAGCAATAAATAAAATTAAAAACAGAATATTAAAGAACTCAAAAATAAAACAATTCAATTCATACCATATATATTTCTTCAAAAGTATGGAGATACAACTATTGTTGAAGATTGGAAATCTTCAGGGATATTGGCTTCAAAGGTTATTGAAGATATTCAAGAACAAATAAAGTGTTCTTGGTGTGGGATAATATTGGAGAAAGGATGGAAAGATATTGGATGGAAATGGAGAGTAGAAATGGAGAGAGAAAGTGTAAGAAAGATGGTATGAAAACTTGTGTGTTTTCAAGTGTGCATACCCCCTCCTTTTACAGGAATTTTGAGGGGAATATGGCCAAAATAAGGGTCCCTCCATTATAAGTTGCCTGGTTATTTCTGCCTGAATATTTTAATATTTTTTTAATAATTTTTTTGAAAATTCATGTTATATCAGAGATATAACAAGTATTACATCATTGAAATATTACATCAATTCAAGTATTACAAATATGAAATGTTGTACCCCAACGATCATGTACGTGAAAACTATGAATAGGAGACGGAATGAAAGCAACAATTTCTTTTAGCGCGTGTTACTTAAGTCAACTTAACCCTCTTTACTTAATTATTATTGAGGTAATACCAAGCCAATTTAAATAAGGAAACTTCAAGAAAGTAATACATGAAATATAGAGTTATATGAACCATACATACCAATATATATGTATGTGCGTGTATATGATATATGTATGAAATGTATAAATACCTACATGCGTATACATAGGAGGATATATATATAGTACACATAGGCGTGTATATGTATGTATACATACATATGTTAATCTTAGAATATGATAAAATAAAGAAAACAATATAGTACATGAATTAAAATTACAAGAAATATCAAGTTGCCCAAGAAGCCTCAAAATTCGGCCAAGGCATGAAGGGGATTCTAGAATTCTCTAGCCAATTTTATTAGTTAAAATAATTACTTAAAGTCTACTACACCATTAAGACAAGAAGTTATTATGCAAAGAATTAATAGAAAACAAAATAGATATGCATTTAAGGAACAAGTAAGACAACTCATTAAAGAAGGAAGTAGTATGGTTGAGGTCATAAAGACCCCAACCAAAACCGCCCCTTAGTGTCTAGACATGGAGGATTTTTAAATCCTACCATGGTCACTTTTCCCCTTAAACCAAGGTTAAGATAACCATGAGTTGATAAAGTAACTTGGGTTAGCACCAAAGTAACCATAGTTGGAATAAAGTAACCAAGGTTATGCTAACCTAACCTTGATTAGCACTCAAGAAAGCCCTAAAATCCCTCCAAAACCGTCCCCCTAGCATGTCTTAAACCCTTCTAGAAACATCTACCTTCTTGTCATCTTGAGACTCCTCTCAAGACACATTCAAGCAAGAGCAACACTTAGCAAAAATTCCCTCATCTCACACCACAATATTTCGGCCCCTTCATCTTGAAGGATAGAAGTTCAACTTCACTTTCAAGACTCAAGAAGACATCTAGGTAAGTCTTGTTCCAAGCTTCCTTAAGTGAATTCTTATTTTGGTGAAGAATGAAGCTCACATGAACTCCTTCTCTCCATGCCAAAACTGTGACATCCATGGTCCAATAGGTGAAAGCCTTCAACTTTTCTAGGTGGTGTTATATTGAGGTGCTTGAATCTCCATTCCAAGCTCATTTTGGTAAGAAGCTCTAGACCTCAAACATATCCTATTTCCTCTATTGGATAAAGACTAATATTTTCCTTTCATTTCCATCAAAACCGTATGCTCAAGGTAAGGAAGGAGAAGGATTTCAACTCAACTCACTCCATAACCAAGCAAAGACAAGAGCTTTAGCTTGAAGAGGCAAGTATACAATGATCTCTCATGATTTATTTAAAGAGTTGGTGAAGTGAATGCTTAGAAGTTCTTAAGATATGATCTTTAGTTGAATGCCTTAAGTTTGAGACTATATCTTAGTGATTCCCTAAGAACAATGCCTTGCATGTGATTTATTCCTTTAAAGATGAAGTCTTTTCCTATATGCTCTATGAAATAAGGCTGACCTAGAGTAAATAAGGTTCACCTAAGTAGGTCTAGACAAGATTGACTTGTGAATGTAACACAAAAGGTCCTAAGGAAAGTATACATGTGAAAGCTAGGAGCTTTATGAGGTTGTTGGTAAGTTTAGATTAAGATGACTCTTGAATGTGAATGCATGCTTGAATATGTGTTGTAAAATGTGGTTAAGGCAACACACAGTTTCGGCCCAAAGTATTGAGTGAAAACATGGACATTTGACTTGAATAGATGACAAAATAGCAAACCACTGGAATTAGACAGAATACAGTGACGTTTTATGGTTTAAGAACTGACCTTACAGACCTTCAATGAAGCTAATTTTTGGTACAAAGTTAGCCTTATGAGTGTAGCCCAAGAGAGTTGGAATTTTGTTAAAATCAGTTACGGATTATTTTTAAGAAATTATACGGTAAACCTGCTCCAGAACAAATTCTGGAGTTGGGCAGAATTGATCACTGGTTTCAACGAATTAAAAGAGGACCTTGTGGACCTTCAATAAATCTGATTTTTGGCACAGGGATAGTCCCATGAGTGTACCAGAGATGAGAGGTAAAATTTTGATAAAATAGGTTATGGTTAATTTTTAATAAAATATTTGGTAAGACTGGTCAGACTTGAAAAACGGAACTGAGGAGAATTGTAGCCTCTTTTGGTTGGATTGAAAAGAGACCTTGAAGATGACCAATAAAGCTGATTTTTGGGCATGGTAATAATCCTATGAGTGTAGTGAACACGCCAGCTGGAATTTTGGTAAAACAAGTTCTGGATTATTATATATGAATTAATTAGTCAAACTGCTCAACTGAAATCACTGGAACCAATCTGAAGTTTAGTAATGAATTTATGGACTCAGAAAGGGACTTAGAGATATGAAAATAGGCTAAATTTCGGTGAGATACTAGTTCCACATGTTTATGATTTGTGCGAGTTGGAATTTCTGAAAAAACGAATGTCGGATTTGCCGCAATTGAATTTTTAGTAGAATATCAGTTCAGTTTCAGCACTTAATCCGTTTTGGAAGTTAATTAAATGCGCCTTTATGGTTATTGAAATAATCTGAAATTTTTATGACATGTATCTAAAATTCCATCGAACGTATTTGTGACAAAAGGATTATGGAAATGGACCTAATTGGTTAGCTTAACCGCCCTATGAATATGAAGCAAAAGTCTGGAAATATTTAGCTTCCAAATTCATGCATGTTGACATGTTATAAGGAATGCATACGATTATTCATATTATGACTTGCATTGCATATCACTACATGTATCACGAATGATCATGAAACTGATTTTCATGGATTTTATGATGCAAGCAAGTTTTATAAGCAGCTATGTTTTGTTATGCATGAAAAGCTTTCACGGTCCCATGTTTTTAAAAGAAAGCTTCATGATTCCTTTGCCGGCCAAGCATGCGCCTAACCCGACTCCAGACCCGGGGTTAATTGGTCTGATGACATGATATGTTCTGGACCCGTTCAGATCCGGGGTTAATTGATCTGATATCTGTTCTGGACCCGTTCAGATCCGGGGTTAATTGATATGATATCTGTTCTGGACCCGTTCAGATCCGGGGTTAATTGATCTGATATATGTTCTGGACCCGTTCAGGCCCGGGGTTAATTGGTCTGATGATATGTTCTGGACCCGCTCAGATCTGGGGTTAATTGATCTGACACTCTGTTTTTACGACATGTTACTTTATGGGACCAAAATGATGTTTTGACATGACATGACATCCTGCATTGCATCTTGCATAATTCACGATCATGAGGACATGTTGCATGTTACAGTTAATGGTTATAAGTTATTATTGGTATGGTATAGCATTCCCTAAAACATGCTTAAGTCGAACGCCAAGTAAGTTCAGGATCCAAGATCAAGTATGGTATAGCATTCCCTAAAACATGCTTAAGCCAAACATCAAGTAAGTTCAGGATCCAAGATCAGGTATGAATTATGATTATTTGAGGTTTTTGGGGCAATACATTCATGTTATGATTCTTTACGTATTTCATGGTAGTTTATTGTATTCTTGCTGGGTGATTTTTATCACTCACACTTTATTTTTCCCCCAGAGCCAGATAATGCCAAGATAGAATGGATCGAGGATGAGCCGAGGGTACCTTATCCATAGGCGAGAAGATATGAAGGGAGCTAAGCTTAAGGACATTTGTGCTGCCAAGACGTTTTGTATCATGACTATGTTTGAACTCTCTGATTTCAGTTATGTTATTTTGTGGGACTACTACTTTTGGGAACTTAGCAAATTAGTGATGCATGTTTGATTTGAAAAGTTTTTAATTCTGCCTAAATTTTACTACCATGTTTAATGTTAGCATGGGAGTCCACGACTTATGTTATGGATTTTCGCATGTTACGCATGATGCCTTGTACTCTCCTCAGTGAAGTACGGCGGGTGCACCGTATCCGGACGAGGCCCGGGTGCGGGGCGCTACATGAAAAATATTACAAATATTACAAATGACCAACATATTCTATCAAATCAACATCCTCATCCACTGCATTCGTCGATCCTGAAGATGATGACGGTTTTGCTTCTTGTAATAAAGGAGCAAATTTCATCAAAATATTCTGCATTTCTTCAGGGTCTTTCGCCACAGCAAGCTGAGATTGCATCCTTGATTTGTGTAGTAAAAATTGTTCATGTCCGGGCTTCACCGGTGTAGTTATTGTTTTTCTGCTGTCTGCAATTTGCTTTTGTGCATTCCATATTTTTATTTGTTCCATTACTTTGTGAGGATAAATGGAATCTGGAATATTGAATGCTGTCCACCATTTGATATAAAATTTTCTTTTTATTAAGGGTACTTTTGTATTTGGAGTATATTCTGCCCTCCATTGGAATACCCATGGTAAATAGAACTTCATATGAAATATCATCATTTCCGAAAAGATCTTCTCTTCATCTGTGGGAGAATACATCTTCATAAATACTTGTAGTGATGGTCTCACTACATCATTCAAATATTCTGCGCAAGACCCAAAATGATCCCACCATGCTGCGAACCAATATGGAATATTCTTCGTCGTTATTCTCCTGGTATAAAAAAATATCAACCAGGTGTGTGAACCCCTGGAGTTTTGAAAATATAGGGAATCATACCAAGCTTGTTGGTAATCCTAATAATTAAAAGAGACATTTGAAAATAAATTTGAATTATATCATGCAGGAAAATCAATTTTCTCGGATAAAGATCCAAATTGTTTTTGCCATTGCTCCGGTGTCATTATAGACACTATTTTAAGGTTGGAGAAGGCATACTCTATATTATCTTTATTAAAATGATGTTTTATTTCAACAGAATTTGTCATTATCAACGGATGTTGATAATATTCTGTGGTTTCGCAATGTTCCATGATTTATAGAAAAATTCTTTTCCAAAATAATTTTGTAAGGAAATTAATGGATTATTATCATAATATGATTTTTCTATAATAGTAATATATTGATAAAGAGACTTTTCCACAAACTGGGTTGTTTGCACTGCCTTTTTATATGTGGGCATTTTACTGGTAATCTCTGTGGATTGTGGTTTAAAAACTTTATTGGTTTTTTGGGTTATTGAGGTGGATGGCTGAGGTTTTGATATTGCTGACGAAGTCTCTGCTATTTCTGTAGGTTTTGGTATTTGAATTTTTCAAGCAATGCTTGAAATTCAAAACTATTGGATAGGCTTTCAATAATGGATATTGGTGTTTTATTTAGAGATATTTGGTATATTAGAACTGCGAATATTGGGGTTTTTTGAAGAAGTTCTTCATCTTCTTCAACTTTATCCGCCCACGTTTTCCGTGGGATATTATTGTCATTATTTGCTGGTAGCTTTCCTTTTCCTTTGACTTCCTCGGCATTATGTCTGTTTTGGAGAAATTCTCTGGTCAGAAAGTCGGGAACAAAATTTGTATCTCCTTTTATATATTGAATATCAAAATCATAAATACTTAATAAAGCTTGCCATCTAGCAAATTTTGTTTTGAAGCTAAATTTTTAACATCCTTTTGTAAAATTTCTTTTGCAGATTTGCAATCAATACGTAAAAGAAATTTTTTATTCAACAAATCACTTTGAAATTTATTAATACATAATACAATACTCAAAATTTCTTTTTTAATAGTAGAATATGATTTTTGGGTCTCATTCCAATGACCAGAAGTATATTGAACAATAGACTCTGTAGCGCCCCGCATCCCGGCCTAGCCAGAATGGGTGCACCCGCCGTACTTCACTAAGGAGAGTGCCAGGCGTCGATCCATAACGTATCGTAATCCATGATATAATGAATGTATTTTCATGCTTACACGTCATCAAGTAAGCGAAACCGTGGCAGAATAAAAACTTGAAATTAAAACATCCACGAGATCCTTCTTAGTTTTACAACCCAAATCAAAGTACCGAAATTCTCAAAGGTAAATGTTTCCCATCACAATTACATATAAGTCATCAGTCACAGTCGGCACGTCAGGTCTCCTAATCCATCCATCTTTCGCTGCACTCACGGGTAGGGAACCCTAGGTTCATCCTCAATCCATTCTACCTTGTTCTCTGCAGTCTCTAGGAGAAAAAATAGGGGGCGAGTGACAAAGTCACCAGCAAGTGTACCATAAACAATCATGCATTAAATGGAAAGTACATACAAGAACCGAACCCCCAAAATTCGGTTTAGAAACATACCTGACCTCCATCCAATACCCGTTAGTGATCAACACTTAATGCGTCAAGATCATAACTTAAGCAAGATCGTTACTTAAAGAACATAACAATAAAGGACTGCAACTTGCATAAGTTCGTAACATATCAAGGATCATCACTTAATAAATCATATCTTAGGAACTACCAAGTTATAACAACTTAGTCTAAGTATCATGTGCCACTACACGATGAATCAATAAATGTGACATGCATGCATATGTACATGTGATGCATCATGATAAAAATGAGGATATGATCTTTCATGCCTTTCTTTCAAAACATCATCGTCAAGAAACCATAGAGTGTTTAGATCTATCTTCCCGGATCTGAGGCGGTCACGTCTTCCCTTCGAGTCTATTATTCCCGGATTCGGAACGGTAACGTCATTAGTTCAGATCTATCTTCCCGAATCTGAGGCGGTCACGTCTCCCCTTCGAATCTATTATTTCCGGATTCGGAACGGTAACGTCATCACTTATCGGGTCTATTCTCTCTGGGTCCGAACGGTCCATATCAGGTCTATTCTCTCGGATCTGAACGGTCCATAACATCAGATCAATTAACCCCGGATCTGGAGCGGGTCCTTACTGGCCAGGAAACATATACGCACGGTACAGGTGGGAAGCGTTCTTTTAAAACAGAATCTTTTCTTTAAAAACGCTTTTCATCTTTCTTTCTCATAAAATCAGTTCCATGAATCATGTAAATGACGATGATGTAATGTATGACATGCACTATGCGACTCGTGAACCAAATACATCATAACATGCATGCACGGACTTGTCATTTAAGCTGGGAAAACTGTCCAGCAATCACATTCTGTTCATACAGCCTCGTGCTAATCAATTTGTGCTCATTTTCATAAGTTCATGCCATACACATGCATAATAAAGTCTCAGACTCATACCATAAAAATTTCGTAACAATCCGAAAAGTCTAACGACCTCAAAACATCATGCTATCATCAATGGTACTGCTGAAATCAGCAGGGCAATACCGCTTTTCCTCAGTTCATGGGTCATAAAACCTTATTCATTTTAATCCATCATCTGGAAAACATAGCTAACTCACCAAGGAACGATATTCATAGGGCCAAACATCACATTCAAGCTTAATGAGCAAGAGCAAAGCCTTACAACTTAAGACATTAAACTGTCATGTTTTCCAGTTTTGTACAACTAATTCAACTCAGTTGTTAATCATCAAAATGGTGGTTTTATGCTGGTTTCTTTACATGAACATGTACATATATGCCTTAGGTAATTACCATAAAATTCCAAGGCATTCCAATAAATTTAAGGGGGTCAACTAATTACTTTCTCCCAGCTAGATACATGCTGAATCTGAAATGACCAGTTTTACCACGAATTTTATTGTGACCAAACCACAATTCTTTTTACTAAAATTCCAACTCACAGATGTCATACACATGTCCAAATATCATCATACCAAAAATCAGCTCATTTTCACATTCCTAAGGTGCACTTTCGAGCCTCACAACTTACCACTCAAAACTGTCCTGTTCCAGCAACTCTGTTTGACCAGTTTTACCAAAAACTTCATTAAGGATAATCCACAACTTCTTTTACCAAAATTCTAACTCATACGTTTCATAAACACATAGGGCTATTAGCATACCAAAGATTAGCCAATGTGAATATTCCTAAGGTCCATTTTCAGGGCGTACAACATACCACATAAAACTGTTCAGCTCCAGTACTTCTGTCTGAGCAGTTCCTACTAAACAATTATACTCTGGTTAATCCCTATATCCTTTTACCAAAATTCCAACTCACAAATTTATTACACATATGAGGCTATCATCATACCAAAAATTAGTCAATTTGGACCTTCCTAAGGTTTATTTCCAGGTCGTTAAACATGTCACATAAAACTGTCCTGCTCCAGTACTTCTGTTTTACCAACTCTTACTAAAAATTTCATTAAGGACAAACCACAACTTCTTTATTGAAATTCCAGCTCACACGTTTCATAAACATATAAGGCTAACATCATACAAAAACTAGCTAATTTGAACACTCCTAAGACTCGTTTTCAGGTCACACAATTAGCCTCACAAATCTGTCCAGCTCCAGTAGTTCCAACACTTCTTCACTTTTATGGTTCAAGCATTTCCAATCAACTCCATTCCTTAAAATTTACTTAATATCCATTAAACACACACTTCAACATAATGCTTAAAAGCCTCATAACATGCTTTAAACCATAAATAAACTGTTTATGAATCATATCAAAACAGTCACACACATTCATATAACAAATCATTTGCTCATACCATCACTTTTCTTATAACAACTAGTTTCCATGTCTTGTACTTAGCGTCTTTAACTAAGATTCATAACCTAATAATGACTAGCCATTCAAGCATGCACTTCACAAATAAGGCAAGATTGGCTAGAGTATACTTGCCTCTTTGAACCATAGAGCTTTTCCTTAGAATGAGCCTTGGTTGAAATGGAGTGAAGTCTTCCTCCAACTTCACATATAGCACACAGTCAAAATGAAACTGGGATGGGCTTGAAATGGATTCAAACCACTAAGATGTTAGCTCCTCCTAGTAGCTTGACAATTCTTCTCCTAGATGAATTCTTGGAGCTTGAAGATGGTTCTTGGACCTCTTCAACTAGCCGTATACTACAATGGAGAAATAGGGAAGTCTCTTTGCTCCGTTGTGACTTCTTGAGAGTTGAATGTTCTAGAGTTTTTTTGAAGAAAGTTTTCTTCCCCTTGGTTAAGGAGGTAGCCGTGGGTAATGTGAGAGGGGAAAGGGGTTTTCCTTAGCTTAGTTAGGCTACTTAACCTTGGTTACTTTTAACTAACTAAGGTTACTTTAAGGCAACTATAGTTACTTTAATTTAACTATGGTTACTTTATGTCAACTATAGTTACTTTATTCCAACTATAGTTACTTTATGTCAACTATAGTTACTTTATGTCAACTATAGTTACTTTATGGCTAACCTATGTTACTTTATCCAACTAGAGTTACTTCTTTAACCTTGTAGTCAATATTAAGTAACCATGGTAATCCTCTTGGTCAACCATGGGGGCGGTTTTTTGGCTTGGTGACCCCTTACCATGCTTAATTTTTCTTAAATGAAAAGTTATGTGGGTTATTATCCCCTTATTTATTTCCATGCTTCCTTTAAACACTTTGAAAACTTTCTTTAATATCCTGTTATGCCCATAGGACCATAGGTTATAGTGTATGCATTACCTCGTCCCACATTTCACATACATATATGAGTGAAGTCAATTTTCCATCATGCACATCTACCCATTCTTCGTTGGCGGCATGCTCACATATATCCCCATCATAATTCCTACCTTCTCCAACATATGTAAGATGGTACATATTTGAGTATTCTTACATTGTTAATTTTAGCCATTTCGATAACATGCGTATTAACAATTAAGGTAGGATGAAGATAAACATTCTTATTACAGTGATGAACAGGATGTCTTCAGATGTATATTTATGTACGGCCTATATTTCTCTTAAATATAAACATTGTAACATATAAACATTGTAACATATAAATTAGTTTAGCACATATAAGATACACCTATAAGTATACTTTCTACTCAAGTAATATTTTAAAACATCATCATGATATCTTTTTGTCATTCTTGGCCGAAATTTTCTTAAGCCCCTTTGGGTGAATTTGAATTGGTCATGGTCCATATCTCATGCTTGAATAATTATATTGTTTGCCTATCAACATAAGATCAAAGAATCACTAAGGAATCTTAGTGAAATGCACTTGAAGGATGCCACTTTATTAATTCACTTATACGAGTCTTCAAGTACAATATGACTTTTCGTCGGGGTACAACATTCTTCCCCCCTTAATATAAGTTTCGTCCTTGAAACTTCAGGCTAATCAAAAAGATGGGGCGTCTACTCCTCATGTTTTCTTCCGTTTCCCATGTGGCTTGTTCTTTAGGTAAATAAGATAGCATAAAGCGTCTATTTAGTTCCCTCAGAACTGCTTTGTTCAATTCATCTTAGAGGTCTCATCAGAACTTATTCTAATTCTCTAGAGGTGTTATCGTAACCTATCTCATATCTCAAGCACTTGCAACCTTTATACTATGTACTGATAATGTAATCCATTTCGTGTAATCATGATCATAACCGGCTTATAATTTCCTTTTTCATAAAATATGAAAAACTTGGCAGAGATCATTAACTCTGGAAGATAGACCATTAGCTCTTTTCTGTAAACGTCCTTTCAGTAATCATGTAACGGTCATCTTACATATGAAACAGCATCCAAAGACATCCGGAATAATTCCCATAAGGTACACATACCAAGCTCTTCATAAGGTATGCGCCTTATTCATCCGTCTTGCTGATCGCCTTACTACGTAATTACTTTTACCTTTTTGCGATCATTTCATAAAATCGAACTAGAAGTTGTGGTTTCTCCCTTGAACTTATGTCCCATTTATGACATGTCAAATGTTTCTTGTTCATCAAAAGTCCTTGTTTCCTCTGTTGATACCTGAAACATGTACGTATCACTATTTACGTGTTCATAAGACATTTGGATCATCATGCTATACATATAGGATGAGGACATGCCAAGTTGTAATGTCTCTGCTGGAGTTGTGTTAGATATCCTCAACTTATAAATTCCTGATCCAAACATTTTGTTTTATGAGATTCTCTATTCCACCTCCCAATTGGTCATTGTTTTAGGTCTCTCCTAAACAGTCCCGTAACGCTTCATCATCTTACCACCTTTCTATGAATTCTTCCATAAGAAACTCTAACATACAGGTTCACTAAGCAAATTCCCAAACAATACACCACTTATCATTTGCTTTCCCAAAGCTGGTTAAGTAGATCATTGATTTTAGTCAGGGGGTACTTATTCCTATGGTGACTATGTTGAGTTCCTTATGATCTATGCAAGGACGCGTGTTTCCATCCTTCTTTTCTACGAATAACACGAAAGCACCCCAGGCGAAACGTTGGGAAATAGGTTCCTCTCTTAAAAGCTCACGCATTTGTTCCTTTTGGTTTAGCAAACGCCTTTCAGTGAGTTGCCTTCATAGACTTAGGGAATTCTTTATCATCATCCTAAGGTGGCCCGTTCTCATAAAATATGGTTTTCATCATCGTGACTTGCTTTTCATAGCTCGCCTAACATGACGTTTCATATCGTGATGTCATAACGTTTTCAAGTTTGGCTATAGTACTCTTGTTAATAACACTCGATATGCCGATCCATTCCCCATATAGTGCAACAAAATGTGTACAAATGCTAATAGTGACGCATCATGACGAGGACCCCGAGTCCCAAACACGGTGTTATACTTAGTCATGCTATCACTCATAATCTCACTTACTTGTGGTCTACTCATTAATACTTAAAGAAAACTATCTTAATTACTCATACTTGGTTAATAGGAAGTAGGACCTAGGACATAGGTGCTTCACATTTATTAGGCGTACCTTGGTTGTTTCTTTGTCATCCGCATAAACTAGTCTTATATGGATACGACTCCCACCTTCTACTTCGTTTTCTTAGTACGCTCGTTAAATCGTTTCTTTCATTCTTTCGTTCCCTTATTATCGCATTCCGCTCTGTAGCGGTCCTCCAATAATTCACTAAAGGTCCTTGAATACGACTTGACTTAGCTTAATTTGATCTGGGGGTCAAGACCGCGCACAAATCTGATCACCTTAAACTTTCCATTTCTCATGATCAAAGGAACACACTGTCCTAAAGTAGTGAACGTGTACTCTGAGATGGTGATGCCTAACCCTTGTCTTAATAAGTCAAAATCCTCAACTCTTCTCGTGACTAAGTCCTTGGAAGAAGAAAAACTTACTAAACTCTTTTAGAAAATTCCGCCTAAGTTACCGGTCGAGATGGTGGTTGGGTACAAGTCCTCCACCACTGGCTGTCCTTACTGGTCGGATATTCTGCGCTTTTTTTATCCTATTCGTCATCTGTATCGACATGAAGTTACCTTCAACTACACTTAACCATCTTTCTGCCCTTTTTCCGAACTAGATTCACCGTTAAACTTTGGAATACGTACTCTTACTAACTGTTGGTAATAAATCCTACTGCTTTTTGGAGGTGTCAGCAATGATGTCATTTTACTGAACCGTGATGCCATCCGCACCGCAGAGCGTCAGAGTCTTACTCAAGATATAAATATTCAGATTAAGCGACGAAATTTAATTCGTAATCCAAATAAGATCTTAAGGTCATGCAAGCAGTCATGATTACATTCTATATGTGGCCATCGACTAGGGCTTTATCATCCGGTCAAAACCCTAATTTCCAGTCTAAGTAATCCTAGTCTAACGTCAACTCTCATCTAGGATCATGACTTACATCTAGGATCAAACTTAGTTGACTACGATCATAACTTAGTTCTACATTCTGTCCGGATTTGGAGCCTCAGCTCTGATACTACCTGTAGCGCCCCGCATCCCGGCCTAGCCGGAATGGATGCACCCGCCGTACTTCACTAAGGAGAGTACCAGGCGTCGATCCATAACGTATCATAATCCATGATATAATGCATGGATTTTCATGCTTACACGTCATCAAGTAAGCTAAACCATGGCAGAATAAAAACTTCAAATTAAAAACATCCACGAGATCATTCTTAGTTTTACAACCCAAATCAAAGTACCGAAATTCTCAAAGGTAAATGTTTCCCATCACAATTACATATAATTCATTAGTCACAGTCGGCACGTCAGGTCTCCTAATCCATCCATCTTTCGCTGCGCTCACGGGTAGGGAACCCTAGGTTCATCCTCAATCCATTCTACCTTGTTCCCTGCAGTCTCTGGGAGGAAAAATAGGGGGCGAGTGACAAAGTCACCAGCAAGTGTACCATAAACAATCATGCATTAAATGGAAAGTACATACAAGAACCGAACCCCCAAAATTCGGTTTAGAAACATACCTGACCTCCATCCAATACCCGTTAGTGATCAACACTTAATGCGTCAAGATCATAACTTAAGCAAGATCGTTACTTAAAGAACATAACAACAAAGGATTGCAACTTGCATAAGTTCATAACATATCAAGGATCATCACTTAATAAGATCATATCTTAGGAACTACCAAGTTATAACAACTTAGTCTAAGTATCATGTGCCACTACACGACGACTCAATAAATGTGACATGCATGCATATGTACGTGTGATGCATCATGATAAAAATGAGGATATGATCTTTCGTGCCTTTCTTTCAAAACATCGTCGTCAAGAAACCATAGAGTGTTTAGATCTATCTTCCCGGATCTGAGGCGGTCACGTCTCCCCTTCGAATCTATTATTCCTGGATTCGGAACGGTAACGTCATCAGTTCAGATTTATCTTCCCGGATCTAAGGCGGTCACGTCTCCCCTTCGAATCTATTATTCCCGGATTCAGAACGATAATTCACTTAACGGGTCTATTCTCTCCGGGCCCGAACGGTCCATATCAGGTCTATTCTCTCCGAGCCTGAACAGTCCATAACAGCAGATCAATTAACCCCGGATCTGGAGCGGGTCCTTACTGGCAAGAAAACATATACACACGGTACCGGTGGGAAGCGTTCTTTTAAAACAGAATCTTTTCTTTAAAAACGCTTTTCATCTTTCTTTCTCATAAAATCAGTTCCATGAATCATGTAAATGACGATGATGCAATGTATGACATGCACTATGCAACTCGTGAACAAATACATCATAACATGCATGCACGGACTTGTCATTTAAGCTGGGAAAACTGTCTAGCAATCACATTCTGTTCATATAGCCTCGTGCTAATCAATTTGTGCTCATTTTCATAAGTTCATGCCATACACATGCATAATAAAGTCTCAGACTCATACCATAAGAATTTCGTAACAATCCAAAAAGTCTAACGACCTCAAAACATCATACTATCATCAATGGTACTACTGAAATCAGCAGGGCAGTACCGCTTTTCCTCAGTTTCATGGGTCATAAAACCTTATTCATTTTAATCCATCACCTGAAAAACATAGATAACTCAGCAAGGAAATATATTCATAGGGCCAAACATCACATTCA
Organism: Eustoma russellianum; assembly: GCA_036186865.1. Lineage (NCBI taxonomy): Eukaryota > Viridiplantae > Streptophyta > Magnoliopsida > Gentianales > Gentianaceae > Eustoma > Eustoma russellianum. The sequence goes on from AP025040.1 coordinate 32,839,908, forward strand.
AGCTTAAATGAGCAAGAGCAAAGCCTTACAACTTAAGACATTAAACTGTCATGTTTTCTAGTTTTGTATAACTAACTTCAACTCAGTTGTTAATCATCAAAATGGTGGTTTTATGCTGGTTTCTTTACGTGAAAATGTACATATATGCCTTGGGTAATTACCATAAAAATTCCAAGGCATTCCAATAAATTTAAGGGGGTCAACTAATTACTTTCTCCCAGCTAGGTACATGCTGAATCTGAAATGACCAGTTTTACCACGAATTTCATTGTGACCAAACCACAATTCTTTTTAATAAAATTCCAACTCACAGATGTCATACACACGTCCAAATATCATCATACCAAACATCAGCCCATTTTCACATTCCTAAGGTGCAATTTCGAGCCTCACAACCTACCACTCAAAACTGTCCTGTTCCAGCAACTCTGTTTGACCAGTTTTACCAAAAACTTCATTAAGGATAATCCACAACTTCTTTTACCAAAATTCTAACTCACACGTTTCATAAACACATAGGGCCATTAGCATACCAAAGATTAGCCAATTTGAATGTTCCTAAGGTCCATTTTCAGGGCGTACGACATACCACATAAAACTGTTCAGCTCCAGTAGTTCCAGCACTTCTTCACTTTTATGGTTCAAGCATTTCCAATCAACTCCATTCCTTAAAATTTACTTAATATCCATTAAAAACACACTTCAACATAATGTTTACAAGCCTCATAACATGCTTTAAACCATAAATAAACTGTTTATGAATCATATCAAAACAGTCACACACATTCATACAACAAATCATTTGCTCATACCATCACTTTTCTTATAACAACTAGTTTCCATGTCTTGTACTTAGCGTCTTTAACTAAGATTTATAACCTAATAATGATTAGCCATTCAAGCATGCACTTCACAAATAAGGCAAGATTGGCTAGAGTATACTTGCCTCTTTGAACCTTAGAGCTTTTCCTTAGCATGAGCCTTGGTTGAAATGGAGTGAAGTCTTCCTCCAACTTCACATATAGCACACGGTCAAAATGAGACTTGGATGGGCTTGAAATGGATTCAAACCACTAAGATGTTAGCTCCTCCTAGTAGCTTGACAATTCTTCTCCTAGATGAATTCTTGGAGCTTGAAGATGGTTCTTGGACCTCTTCAACTAGCCGTATACTACAATGGAGAAATAGGAAAGTCTCTTTGCTCCATTGTGACTTCTTGAGAGTTGAATGTTCTAGAGTTTTTTTGAAGAAAGTTTTCTTCCCCTTGGTTAAGGAGGTAGCCGTGGGTAATGTGAGAGGGGAAAGGGGTTTTCCTTAGCTTAGTTAGGCTAGTTAACCTTGGTTACTTTTAACTAACCAAGGTTACTTTAAGGCAACTATAGTTACTTTAATTTAACTATAGTTACTTTATTCCAACTATAGTTACTTTATTCCAACTATAGTTACTTTATGTCAACTAGAGTTACTTCTTTAACCTTGTAGTCAATATTAAGTAACCATGGTAATCCTCTTGGTCAACCATGGGGGCGG